>JAKCPI010028183.1:0-36732 GCA_023213315.1 Euborellia annulipes | reverse complement strand
TTTGGATCGGTCTTTAAGTGCAAAATTGATTTATGATTTCGAAAATATTGTTTAATACATATCATATATACTCTTAAATTAATTAGAAATAAATACTGTATATAAAATATTTCAAAAGAAACTAAACTAGACTTAATCAGTTTGGCTTTTGAAGCAGACAATTTTGAGATAATTCTCATTCCATCTCTCAACTTTCCTTTGCATATCTTTTTGTTTCTCACTTCTATTTTAGAATCTTCTCATTTATTTGGATATTTATTTTAATTCTAACAGTTGTATTTTTATTTTTAATTTTAAGAGGGACTGTATTTTCCTCAATTTTTTTACTATTTAGATTTCTATTTATTTATTATTATAACTATTAAATTATATTTACTCAAAAAACTTAAGCTAATGCTAAGCATCCAGTAGTTGTAAGTTAATTATAAATATCCAAATATTAAATATTTTCAAATTCCTATTCAAAAAGTTAAAATATTTTCTTTGAACGAGGTATATAGATCATCTATGATGTTCGTATTAAATTTGGTAGAAAAAATTACCAATGCAGATAGTTTCGGTCACATTTTTGGGATCACCTTTTCAGGGCCAGGTTTGATTTACTCTCTGCCCATAAATAACATACATTTTGGTTGAGCAATTTACAATTGTGTATGCCCATTACAACTTATTTCAGACATTAACCTGGCCCTGAAGTGCCCGAAATATTTTAATAATAAAAATGAAATAAAACTAGCTACATCATTAAATATTTTCAAGATTGTGTTTTGGTAGTTCATCCAAAATTAATCATTTAAAGAAAAACTCACAACTCTGGAAAAATGTGACATGCAAAATAAAAATTCTGATTGCGGTTCGTGGCTGTATAGAAAATGAAAAAGCCAGCAAGACAATGAATGTATGGAAATAAAAAAAATCTCGACATCGAATTTTTGACATGAATCGAATACTTTCTCTCTATATATTTCATATATAGGGTAAGAGAAAGTAAAAAAGTTCGAGTTGAGAAACGTTAAAAGGAGAGCAAAATATGTGGAAAAAAACATATCTGATTATTTTATTTATTATTTAAAAAAAAAATCCAAGACTTTGGACTATTGGCTCTACAAACTTGGTTGTGCTAGTTTCTGTTCATATCCCAAGAAAATTTAAATTCAGGCAGCTAATCTAATCAGAAATTAAACTTTTTCCTCCCCCAAAAATAAATAGAAAATAAAACTTTTTCTTGGAAATTTCTATTTTCTTTTTTTTTACGTTTTTCGAATCTCAATTAAAAAAAATCAAATTATGTTTAATGAATAATCTGATTGAGATGTAAGTAGTGACTGTGTATGTTGATTAAAGGAGATATGGAAGCAGAGGCAGCCAAAAATAAAATACTCTGAATGCTAACCAGTCAGCCGGAGACGTTTCGGTTTATTTACTATAAACCATCTTCAGTCCAATAATTGGTATATTTATGCTCAGAGTTAGTCAAATTCATTCATCAAAGCCCAATTTTCATTATATACATACGTGAACAATTTTTTTTTCCTAGTATTCTATTTTACAACAATGTATATTAATTTTCACCTGACAACTCGAGCATAAATATACCAATTAATGGACTGAAGATGGTTTATAGTAAATAAACCGAAACGTCTCCGGCTGATTGGTTAACATTCAGAGTATTTTATTTTTGGCTGCCTCTGCTTCCATATCTCCTTTAATAATCTGATTAAACAACTTTTCTGTTTTCTTGAATGGAAATATGTGACTCGGGGGGATTTTAATCGTCAAGAGACAAGATCAAATAAAATTATCAGCTTCCTCTATTCACTAATTACTATTTATATAACTTTTTAAATGAATTTCAAATATCTTATTTTTTAAACAAATCCTCACAGTCAAGGCCGTAGTTGGAAAATTTTTCCGGGTGTGGATAGGTAAAACTAATATTTTTTTTCTGTTCTTTTCAGGGCCTCCGCTTCTTCCTATAATCGGTTCCTATTTCCACGCCACGCGGCCCAATGTCCATATATGGCTGGAAAAATGGAAATCGAAATACGGCCCTCTCATTGGATTTGTAATGTATAAAAGAAAATACGTGTGTGTTTGTGATCCTAAAGAAATTTTTGAAGTTTTCAAGAGGCCTGAATTTCAAGGAAGACCCAGGTCCTTTCTTCGGGATTCTGTTTTTCATATTCATCATCAAGGTATTTAATTTACGTCATTTTTAAGAATAAAATGAATTATATTAAGAGTTCTATTCTATTTAAATTACTTAGAGCCACCGAGCGTCACAATTCTATAATTACTTATCGTCATCTTATAGTTGACTTGAATTAAATACGCAAATAAATTATCAAATTTCCTGATGTTTATCAATAAAATCGACTGCAAAATTTCTTCATTAATTATTTTTTAATTATGGCGGACGAAACAAGTTACATACAGAAATAGCCTTTTTTATTTTAATTATACCTAGGCCGTTTTCAATTTATATATTTTTTATTGATAGCTTCCACAGTCTTGTTACTAGGATCCACCTATCCCGAGGTTTTTTTTTTTTTTAATAAAAAAAACATTCACACTTTTTCTCATTCACACTCACATCACAGTCTTTTCGTGCAACTCAGGCCATTTAAGACTTTAAACGATATCCGTTAATGATTATTATACATATTGGGGTCCAGGCATTTTTATTTAAGTCATTTGGTATCCAAATGCCTTAAATAAAATTATCGTACTGCCTGGGGTCCGAACCCGCGACGTTCGGTATAGAAGGTAGACACGCTACCAACTACTCCAAGCCCCGTGGGCTATCCCGAGGTTCATCATTACGTGGAGAGGTTGTTATTTCAGTATTTCGTTTTTTAGGGCAATTCAAACAGTCAAAGCCTAAAATTGTTTGCCTTCCTTTTGTGAATTAACAAAATAATTCACAATCTATTCATAAATAATTTAATCAATTTTTTTGCCCACGGGGCTTGGGTAGTTGGTAGCGCGCCTACCTTCTATACCGAACGTCGCGGGTTCGGACCTCAGGCAGTCCAATAATTTTATTTAAGGCATTTGGATATGGGGCCTTAGTTTCTGGTACTAAAGTCGAGGGCCGTTCCAGGCAAAAAAATCTCTTCTATTGGATAGCAATCATTTGAAATAAGTAGGAACGGGGGGTCTAAATTGCCTCAGATACTGAAAAAGATCTCAAACAAATAAAAAAAAGGTGTAATATAAATTCTGAATATTAATTTTATTTTAAAATAATTTAATAAATATCTAATTTGCCCCCGGGTGTGGCGTAGTAGGTAGCGTGCCTACCTCCTATACCAAACGTCGCGGGTTCGGACCCAGGCAGTCCGATGATTTTATTTAAGCCATTTGGATACCAGATGGCTTAAATAGAAATGCCTGAACCTACAATTTATACAGTATATTACTTACAACGGTTATCGTCAAAGTCTTAAATGGCCTAAGTTGCCGAAAAGACTGTGTGAATGTGTGTGTGAGTGTGAGTGTGAATGAGAAAAAAGTGTGAATGTTAAAAAAAAAATATCTAATTTAAAGTTATTACTATAACTTTAAAGATTTATTACACCAAATAAATTTGTACAAATCCACCGTTTTGAACCAAAATTTATAGGTAAATTAGTAGTAACTAGTAGTCAATTCGATTAATAAAATTTAAACCAAATCAAATAATAAACGATTTTTAATTCCACTGTACTTATTTTAAATACACAAAATCAAGAAGCAAAGTTTATTTATTTTTATAATTATTGACCAACTAGACATAATCATTATTTACAAATAATTTTGATTGGCAATTCCGAATCATTTTCTCAAGACAAAAAAAATTTGAATGAATTGGCGAATGCGCCCCATATCCAAAAAAAAAAAATAATAATAATAATAATAATAGTGGATTATGCAAATTATTTTAATATTACATGTGCTTCAATTTTCTAAGGATGCTCATTCTTAATGTTTAGTTTGAAATTACTTCATAGTTATCAAATCTTAGTTTCTATTTTAATAAATTTCCATCACCTAATAAATAAATAAATTTTATTTTTTTTTATTTTTTCCATTCACATTTGTATTACTGCCCTAACTTGGGTCTCATTTTTTTTTTATTATTATTAATATTATGTTTATTTTTTAGCCATCTTTTTCAACGACGGCCCTATTTGGGTGGACACTCGACGATTTGCCTTTCGTTTGTTGAGAGATTATGGATTTAATAAAGAGAGCGTGATTGAAGACGAATACCGCAAATGGTACGAATACACCATTGGCCAGGGATCCACCCATCAAGTGAGTTTGCTTACTTGCTCTTACTTATCTTACTTACTTACACCTTAGCGTGACACACCTTTACAATCAATTTGCTTGAGATCTTGACAGAGCAAACAAAGATAGCGTGTATTTATAAAGCAGGTTTATATAAAAAGAGAGAATTTATCAACAAATTTATCTTTTTCTCTCACGTTCTCTGTCAAATCAATATGACCCCTCGGGTTTGATTTATACAAATTGTAGATAATTAAACATGTTTAAAAAATGTTTACATCAATTAAATTAATTTGTTTTTAAGAAATTATCATAATATTTGCTAGATGTTATATAAAACTTAATTTGATAAGACAAAAAAGTTCAAAACTACGTTGTTTTATTTAAGATTTTTTTTTTTCATAACTAGTAAATTCAATTTAAAAGTTGCGTCCTTTTTTTTAACTTCTCTATCTCAATCAATCATTGAGATGAATCAAGAATCCCACTCTAAAGATGAAATTTTATTTAATTTATATTTCAAATTGAGTTACAAAGGTTGATATTCATGAATACCTCAATTCGGATTTGACTAATCACTAAACTACTCACATATTTGTTAAATATAATTTTATATAATCGAACTGAAAAATACGATTGACAAATAAATATGAAATGAAAAAGAAATAATGAACAGATTTATGCTGAGGAACTTTGACAGATGAAACAATTTAATCTATCCCTATTCGTTCTATTAATTATGTATTATTTGAGGTAATTTTAAGCAATAAAAGATTCTAAATAATAAATTTCTAATTTTATTGTAATTTGAAATTAATTTAGTCCCTTGTGGACGAAAACAAAGGGAATGCTTAAAGTTTTAGGAAAATCTTGAAAATTCTCAAAGTTCAAAGGCGATGGAAAAAATATGAACTCCATGGTTAAGGACCACCCTAATATGCATATTAAGATAAGAGAAAGTAAAAATTAATTGAAATTTTTTTTAAATATCCACTGTGGAGCGTATTTTAAATTATAAAATTTTAATATGAGAAGCCATTGCAAAATAAATTATTTTAATGTGGAAAGCAACCGCTGGTGTATTTTTCTCCGAAAACCTTATTTATTTATTGATTTTGATACAAATCAATTGAAATAAATAGGGACATGGTCTAAATGGCCACGATGCCGAAAAATACCATAAATAAATTTAAAAAAAGACAAAAACTCAAAGGCCTCGGCCCAAAATGAAAAATTAAAAAAAAGCATATTATATTAAAAAATTTGAAAAAAGTCGCTACCGATATATTGATCATAAATTATATATATACTGTGAATATTAATCATATAGATAAATATATTTCAAACGTCCCGGGTTCGGACCCCATGCAGTCCTAAGATTTTATTTAAAGCATTTGGATACCAAATGACTTAAATAAGAATGCCTGGACCCCCAATATGATATATTAAACATACTGATATCGTTAAAAGTCTTAAATGGCCTGAGTTGCCGAAAAGACCCTGTGAATGTGAGTGTGAATGAGAAAAAAGTGTGAATGTTTAAAAAAAAAAAAAATCTTAAATAAAAAAAAAAAGAGATTGGATAGAAAAAAAAAACACATAGGAAATTCTGTTAAATAAATTCAAGTCCAGAAGATGAAAAATTCCAAAACGTTGATGCACACGTTAGACCTGAAAAATTAAACAAATATTTAGAAAATACTTAGAGATTTTTTAAATTGACCAAAAACACACCTTAGATCCTGTGCGGCGAGTGTAGCTTAGTAGTTAACATAAAGGTAACCAAAAACCTCGTCACAGAATTGAATAAAGTTCATATGATTAGCTTAATTAGAACTGAATACTCGAAAGTCATAGGCAACTAGCTTATCAGAGCGATAGCTAGTTAATTAGAACTCAAGCAACCGGTACTAAGTTTGAGCCCAAATATTGAAAATATTCTTTTGATTTCTATCTTATTACATCACTCTGGAAAAATATTTTCTATCAGAAAATCAAATTTATTTTTTTAGAGACAGATGGAGTTTAACAAATTACTAGTTTATCCTTTTATCCTTTAGTACTGAGTACCGCTGCTCTGCTTGTATTATTACACTAAAATGCAAATGGACTTTACTTCATAACTTTGCTTGAATTAATTACCACTTTGTTTTTGATGTGGCTCTTTAGATATTTTGTCTTTATGGAAGTTGCTTTTATTTTATTAAACATACAGTAAAAGCAGAGTAAATGGGGTACAGTATAACAAGGTGTATTAATTCTAATAGTATATTTCATTTTAAATATTTTTATTTTTTATTTATTTGTGATTTCGGGCTGGGGACTTGCCCTCATATCCCATCCTGGCGGGATATAGGCCTATGACTTTACTTTGAATTAATTTATTTTTTATTTTATTTTCTAGGCTCAGGATATGTTCAAATTTCCCTGCTCGAATGTAATTTGGCGATCGATTTGTGGCGAACCTAAGGAATACGGCGATCCCATTTTTGAGGAAATGATCAAAGTGATCTACGATACGATGCGTGGCGGAACCGTTTTCGGGATTGTCGACCACGATATTTTCCCCTTCCTGGCCACGCTAGCCCCTAAGATGTCCCAATATGATGAATTCTTTACGAGATTCTCTGCCTTAAGGGAGTATTTCATAGTAAGTAAAGAAATTTTTGCTTTTTGTTAAATCAATAATTTCTTTTTTACTTTCTCAAACTTATTATATTGTATTACAATATAAAATAACTTCTATGATTATGCGCTTTTAGAGGCTCCTTGACCTAACAAAATGATCTCTCTGTGTATGTTTGTTTATCATTCGTCACACACTGTTCAACAGAAATAAAAAAAATCTTTTAGAATATGAGATCCCCGATATTCATAAAACCCAACCTCATTTATTTATTTAATTTATTATAATAAAAATTAAGCTAATTTTATTTATCAGGTATATTTATATTAAGATTAAATTTTGGGAAAGCAATTTTATATTATTTCATCAAGTTCTTCTTTTTCGTCATCTGAGGCCATTTCGTTGTGTGTAATGGCTTTGAAAAAACTCAATTTTCATTGAATTTAAAAAGAAAAATTTTTGAGTTCAAATCTCAGACAGTACAATGAAAATTGATTACGTTTTGTTATAAATAAATTTGTTTCGTTAAAAATTATCTTCAAGTCTTTATGATTGAAAAGTTCAAGAAAATTATTTTCAAAATTTTCCATAAATCTATTTATCCAAGGAATAACAAAATACAAATACATATTGTCCACAAAAAAAAAAAAAAATAACTTTACGCTTCTATCTGGAAAATTCCTCTTTTTGAAGGGAGCCCCTGGAAGATAGATTTCCTATTAATGAATATTTAACCCGGTTGCCTAACTTTTAGGCTTTCCTGTCTTCAAGTATTTATGATTGAAAAGTTCAAGAAAAGTAAATATTATTTTCAAAATTTTCCATAATTCCTGATTTCCTGATTTTGAACTGGAACTGAATATTCAAAAAAATATTTTTAATTTGTCAAGGATAGCGAATAGCAGCCAGAAAAAAAAATCAGACAAAAACTAGATCAATTTTTATCAGATTTATTTGATCGTCGACGTTTCGGACGCCAGTCGCGCCCTTCCTCAGGACAATCAATCGTCAATCAAATACAGATGAAGGTATTTCTAGCGAAAATTGAAATCGTGTATGAAACAAAATTTCAAAAAAAAACGTCGACGATCAAATAAATATGATAAAAATTGATCTAGTTTTTATCGGATTTTTTTTCCTGGCTGCTATTCGCTATCCTTGTCAAATTAAACAGCCATCTTCTCCATCATTTTTTTAATTTGTTTTTTTTTTTTTTTAGGAATCTATTGAAAAACATCGAAAGACTCTGGACCCTGCACATCCTCGAGATCTCGTTGATGCTTATTTGATTGAACTCGACAAAGGGAGACCTGCTTTCACAGGTATCTACTCTCTGCATAATAAAATAATTTCGGATTTTTTTTACCTCTCAAGCTCGAGTCCCTTGTGAATAAATAAGAGAGATAACAAAATATTTTGTCTGTCTCTGTATTAACAAATGGCTGATATATTTCCTCTTATTGTAAATTTTATATATGTGTAAAAAAAAAGAGTAGAAGCATAAAAAACTTTATAAAACAAGAAATCGAGACGTTTCGGGTTATTTTAAAAATTCCTGTCTTCTCTCTCTAAAATGAAAAACTTTTTATTTTTTATTTTTTTTTAGAGGAAGGTCTTCCGTTGCTCGTTTTGGATTTATTCTTCCCTGCAGCTGATCCTTTGGGCAATTCCCTCTCTTTCATGATTCTCTACTTGGTTCTCTATCCAGAGGTTCAGAAGAAAGTTCAAAACGAAATCGATCAGGTTCTCGGAGACGCTCGCTTTTCTTTGAAAGATCGCAACAGGTAATAAATAAATAATATTCGTACTTTTGTTTGTGATAATAAGGTGACATATTAATTAATAGATCTTTTAGTCTAAATGACCGGGCGTTCCGAGTCCGGCTTTAATTTTCATTTTTTTTTATTTCAGACTTCCTTATTGTGAAGCTGTGATGAATGAAGTCAACCGATTGAATACAATTTCACCCCTCGGAGTGTCGCATAGGGCAACAACCGACACCACTTTGGGAGGATACTTCATTCCGAAAGTATTTATTAGCATTTTTTATAAAATAACGCTCCCTAGAATCACAACTTGTAATGAATGAAAATTTTATCGGAATAAAAATCCATTAATTTCCTTTGTATTTATTATTTATTCAAAATATAAATACATATTGATATTTTTAATAAATAATTAATATAAAACGTGGTCTATAATTAAAAACTCGCATAATAATAATAATACAAATCACCATGGACGCCGACTTTTAAAAATTATTGGGGGGGGGCTAAATATGGTTGATTTAGTGGGTACGAGTCAGCTACGGGTTAAGTCTTAGAAGATTTTGCCCTGATTGACCTTTTGACGATAGTAAAGCTCTACGTTTTGTATTGCTATTTATTAAGATTATTATTTCAAATAGAAATAATTAAATATTTTGATCAGATATTAGTATTCAAAACATCTCGATTCTTTTTGAACTTAACTAAGTCATAGAGATATATATCTCACAAAGCTGTGAGTGTTATTTATTGGTGAGAAATAATTAATATCACAAATTATATTACGGTTGAACGCTTATACACATACTACAAAATACAACAAAAATTGGTTGTAATTTAATAAACAACAAAACAGGAACACACAATTAAACCTGAATACACTATAAGATTTAGGTTTAATTGTACCTTGAGATGCCACAGACGACCGAAAGAATTTTTTTTGTTTCTGTTTGGCTGCCAAGGTGACAAGTTAACTAAGTTAGTAATTACTGTAGTTTTTTTTTTATGCTTTAAATCTGAATAAACATAGCACCAGGGGGGGGGGGGGGGTGCTCTGAATGCAACGAACCCATTACGATACGAAACATCCTGTTCCTGTGCAAGAAATATAAGAAGCCAAGAGAAAAGCACAAAATTGAAGGAAAAAACCTCAAAAAAGAAATTAATTATACTATTTTGAACTTTTTAAAATACTATATAAACTCTTTTGATATTTTGTGATTTATGTATAAGCTTTTTTGATATTTTTTGATATATGTAGCGCGAATAACCCCCGCTGTTGAAGCGCTCTAAAATAATTAAAAAAAAAAAATGAATAAGCATAGCAGTTTTCGCTTAAAATTGAAGATTATTTAAAGTTTGTTAAAACTTTTAGAGTGATCAGCATCACTTTTTTATTATAAATGATGAGTAGGTAGAATTCAGAGTTTGAAAATTGTAACTTTCAAAGTTCGAAACGATTGTATTTCAAAGAACCTTTTTATAATACCTTCAAAAAAAAGTTATTTTATTAAATCTGTACATAAAATATGAAGAAAAATTGAATTATGTGCATAACAAACTTAAAGAAAAATTTTCTTGAATACCATTTCTAATGTCAACTTTTCTTTTCAGGGCACTGACCTGATCACAAGTATTTGGTCTCTTTTACAAGATAAAGAACATTGGGGTGATCCCGAAAACTTCCGGCCTGAACGATTCATTGACGCCAATGGGAAATTCATCCGCGACGAATGGTTATTATTTTTCGGGCTCGGCAAGCGGATCTGCGTTGGTGAATCCTTTGCTCGCAATATGCAATGGATCTTTTTCGTTTCGTTGTTTCAAGATCTGACAATGTCTTTGCCTGAGGGCGAACCGACCCCAACGACAATCCCCGTCACGGGGTTTACGATCACCCATCAGCCATTTAGTGTTAAAATGACCCCGAGGAGGAACAACGGCATCCTCATTCATTAAGAGCCAGGCATCGAGTTAAAAAAAAATATATTTCACTCGTTTTTTAATATAAGATATAATAATTTTTTATAAATACGAATTTATTATTATTATAATTTATTTTTTTAATATATTTATATATAAATTATGCCAAAAAAAACGAACAAAATTTGGATTTAATTATTAGGGGCAAAGCGCCCTTAATTTGCTTTTGCGAATTTGGGCGTCCTAAGGGAGCCGATTGCTTGAAGCGCTAGTGGCAAGCCAATATCTGTGTTTGGAATTAAATACCGAGAATCCTCAAGAAAAAATTTCTAGGCTACCATAAAAATGGTATAATTAAATATAAAAAATTTTATAATTCAAATTCAATAATATTTAAATATTTTTCCACCATTTTTTGGATTTATAAGTTACTTAATCATAAAAGATGAATTAATAATGAAAATCTAAATCCTTCTGAATTGATTTAAAAAATTCGGGACCGACATAGTCTAAGTATAATGAAAAAGAATTCATTTCTAAGTTATATTAGGAATTAATTGTACTCCATTTTGAAGGTTTTGTTGTAAAAGTATTTCAAAAAGAATTTATTTTGGATGAGTATCCAACAATAACAGAGTAGTTTCTTTGCAAATCAAGTATTATTTATTAATATAATAATAGGAACGGAGTTGAAATACCGAAAAAGAAAGAAATATAATAATGTGACTGATTTGAAATGGAAGTTACTAGTCAAAAATATTAAAATGACTAATGATAATTCTTTTTGAGATATTTATTGCTGGAACAACTTCGGATAAAAAAATTAAGGAGAGCAATTTTAAAAAATGTAACTTCTTTCCACGGAAGATTTTTGTCTGCAATTAATATTAAAATTGAATGCTTTTGTATTTATTGGAATGTAATAAACAAACAAATAAATGTAAAAATTACTTGTAACAGGTCAAGATGATGTCATTTCATCTAACGATAAACTTCTTATGAAACACAATTTATGTATGTTTTTTTTTTATTTTATTTACGTGGTCAAAAGGATGCAAGCCATCAGGCTATTTAACAAATACTTTTGATTTTATATTTTTACAAGATAATATTTAAAAAATTCATCTCCCCTGTGTAGGCCTAATCTACTTTCCGTTTTAACTTATTGAAGTGACTTATAGATAGAAAATTGTAAAAAAAGAATGAAGAATTTTACGGGAGCAATTCTTGTCCCTGAGCGCCTGGAGAGTAGGCAGCTAGTTGTGTTGAGACGTGATGCTGGTCAGCGGAGAGAAGGCGCCAAGCAACAGAGGGGGCGCCACCAGCAAAAAGCAACAGAAGGGAAGAATGGTGGGGAAAGAAAGACGAAAACAACGTGTTAAGGTCTAACTACTGCCCTCTATGTGTTTGAGTATTCCACTGCTTATTAATATATGTATATATTTATTTTCTTTTTTTTTTTTTTGAAAATAAATTCCGATTTGAAAAAGAAACATTTATTAATAAAAAATAGTTTTTTATCACTAGAATACAAATGGAACTTGCATTTAATAATTGATAAGTCTAAAAGGTGACACTTCTTCGCGGCACAATCCTGACTCCGTAGCCGGATTCTCTCTCGAGTTCCGCCATTAAACTGAACGGATCCTTAAAATCGACGTCGTTTTCTTCAAGGGCAAAATTGTAAGATGGCGAGATCAAATTTCGGCGATATGCTGAAAAAGAATAGCGATAATATTTTAGAAATATATATTTTAATTTGTTTATTAGAAGAGAGCCCTCTTAAAGGACAATTCGATGATTGGACAGCAATTATTATTTAATTGTGGCTTTCGTTTTGTGATGTTGATTGATTCGAGTTCCAAATCCTAGGAGAATCATCAATCTTTTGCAAATAATAGATCTGGCCTCGGTCAGGTGGGTAATAAAAGATTTAGAAAATTTTTTTTATGTTTAAAACTCCTTAGCTCAGAGGCCCACATCTTGTGGGTACGTGGATGGCGACCACGAGCTGCTCTAGCTGGGACTGACAGTACTTCTGTTCTTTGCATGTCAGTCTCTTCCCTTCTATATATTCAACAGGCGACACCTCGCGACAGGCCGGCCTGTTCTACTCCTTCCCGCAAAAACCCCCTCCGCCGACCCCGCACCTCGGGATTAAGGCAAAGAACGAAGAGGAAGACAATATAAAACTATTAATTATGAATATTTCTATTTGAAAAAAAAAAAAATAAAAATAATTCAAATACTCAAATATTCATTTTTAGTTACAGGGGTAGAAAGGTCATTTTCATTGTGGGGGTGAGAAAACAAAATTTTATATTATTTATACATGCTATTAAAATTTTATAAAGTACTGCCCTGGACAGAATGTTATATTCTTTTTTATTTAATTATGCTTTGTGTTTTTTGAAAAAATAAACTAGCTATATAGGGCCGGTTGCTTCAGTTCTAGTCAAATAGCAAACTTATCCTCCATATAGCAAATCATAGATATATTAAACAAGATCACGTTTGCTTAACGTTCGAGTTAAAAAAATGAGTTTTTTCACATATAATTAGCTATCTGAGTTACCGGTATAAGGAAAGATTTGTGAAGTTAGTAACTTTATAAAGGCATCATCTATAAAATTATTAAAAATTAAAATAATTAATTTTTTTAACAAAATTTTAAAAATTCCTAAAAAAAAAAAAATATATATATTTCATACATAGGGTAAGAGAAAGTAAAAACTGACTTGTGTTTCTAATTTCATCCCTTAGTTAAGCCTTATACTTTGTGCATAACTACGATGTGAGCTCTTATTTAATCATATGATTAACTTAAGTTATAGTCAACTAATTATTAGAACTGAACATTTTTTTCTGTCTTGAGCATATAGACTTTAAATGATATAATGTTATGAATTATGATACAAATTTATTTACACTATATAGCATCCAAATTAAATATTTAAATAAATTCACCGGACTGCCTGGGCTCCCAACCCACCCCTCCTGACTTTTTAGTTTATCAATATTGCCAACATCTTTAATCTCTCTGCTACGGGGGGGGGGGGGGGGGCTATAGACATTAAACAACTTTATTACATAAATATTTTTTTATTCAAATGCGGAAGCAGATTTTTGGTATAAGAAATATAAATAAAACACCCAAAAGTGACCTTGTGATTTTTGTTTAATTAATTAATTTTGTTTTTATGATTCAATTTAAAAAAAAAAAATAGGTGTGTTCGAGTGTGAGTGGACTAAAAATTTTATAACTAGAATGACATGAGAAATTTCATCAATAAACAAATATTAATAATTATTATTTATATAATAAATAAATCAGCTAGCCATGTATGGAATTCCAGAGGCCAGAACCCCTCCCAGGGCTTGAAAAAAAAAAAAAATTTCCCAACCTCTTTATTTCATAATATTTGTTAGAATCATCATCAGTCCTTGTCTTGTTGTTTTATTTATTTTTAATTTATTTCCTGCTGCTAAGCGAAGCCAAAAAGTCTTGTTTAAATTTTATAATAAATTGTTAAATCCTCCCAGCCCATTTCTCAAAGCATTTTTTCAAATTTTTATAATTCCAGGGTAGCAACTATTCTCTTTGCTCTTTCAGCCTGTAATAATAAAATTATTACATTATTATGGATTGCAGATCACGAATAAAGAATGAGGAAAGGACCTTCTGAATAATGTGATAAAACACTAGAGTAGCATAGATAATTTCTCCATAAAAAGCTTCTCTGCATTTTAATTAAACAAAAAAAGATTGAATTTATCTTAAACCCGGGAGATAAACGATTTATCTTTCTTACCTGCCGATTCTACTGGAGAAACAATCGCGAAGGGAATATTTGGTTTTTCTCGAGGATAGCCAGGATGTTCGGAAGATGTTGGAGGTCTGGTTGTTGTGGGAGGTGTATATCGTGTTGTTGGAGGTCGGGTTGTTGAAGGGGGAGTATAACGTTTTGTTGTTGTTGAGGGGGAATGTATCGCGTTGTTGGCGGCTGCGTTGTTGTAGGTGGAGTATAGCGTTTTGTTGTTGTTGAAGGAGGAATGTATCTCGTTGTTGGCGGCTGCGTTGTTGTTGGTGGAGTATAGCGTTTTGTTGTTGTTGAGGGAGGAATGTATCGCGTTGTTGGCGGCCGCGTTGTTGAAGGGGGAGTATAACGTTTTGTTGTTGTCGAAGGAGGAGTAGATCTTGTCGTAAAACGTGTCGTTGGCCTAGTAGTTGGTGTAGGAAACGGTCTACTCGGCGTTTCTTTAGAATATCCTGTGAAAGCCGTTGACCGTGTTGTAGGTTGAGGGGTATATCTGGTTGTCGTAGAAGGCGGAGTGTATCTTGTTGTTCTAGCTGTTGTATATGTGTATCTCGTTGTTGTAGGAGAAGTCGTATATCTTGTTGTTGTTGGAGGAAGTGTTGTGTATCGTGTTGTTGTAGGGGGAGGGGTATATCGACTGGTTGTAGAAGGTGGTGTGTATCTCGTTGTTCTAGGAGTTGTATACGTGTATCTTGTTGTTGTTGAGGGAGTTGTATATCGTGTCGGAGGTCGAGTAGTTGGAGTAGGGAACGGTCTGCTGGGTGTTTCTTTAGGGTATCCAGTGGAAGGAGGCGTATAACGTTTTGTTGTTGTTGAGGGAGGAGTGTAGCGTGTTGTTGGCGGTTGAGTTGTTGAAGGAGGCGTATAACGTTTTGTTGTTGTTGAGGGAGGGGTGTAACGTGTTGGTGGAAGAGTCGTATATCGGGATGTGGTAGGGGGAGGAGGTGTATAACGGGAAGTTGTTGATGGAGGAATGTATCGCGTTGTTGGAGGTCGTGAGGTTGTTGGCAGCGTAAACGGTTTGTTTGGTGTTTCTCGTGGATATCCGGAGAAATCCGTCGGAGAGCGTGTTGTAGCTT
Source organism: Euborellia annulipes (assembly GCA_023213315.1). NCBI lineage: Eukaryota > Metazoa > Arthropoda > Insecta > Dermaptera > Anisolabididae > Euborellia > Euborellia annulipes. Next base: position 21,245 of record JAKCPI010028183.1, on the reverse strand, counting down.
CTACGGGGAATGGTTGATTCGGCGTCCCATTTGGATACCCGGCGAAGTTGTTCGACCTCGGCCTGAATGAATTCCTCTGGTCAACGCTGTTTGCATCATTGAAGAGTTGCGCTTGGGACGATGAGACAAGAAGCAGCAGCGCAGCTGAAAATGAAATTCCCCATCGATGACCTTGCGACATACATTAAAACGTCCTTGTCGGGAAAAGACACATCTCAAGCGCCAATGTCATCGTCGAACCGGTCCTCAATTTGTTTAAATAAAAGTCAATGAAACATTTGAAAAAAGCAGAAATAAAATAGAGTTTTCGTCCTTCGAATAATAAGCTAAGCACACAGACCGACAGACGGACAGACACTCCTTGGCTACTTACTAATTATGCCTTAAACGAAAAATAAAGATGCAGCGCCTTTGTACCAATCCCTATGCAGAATTTCAACATTCATTTATGCGAGGAGCGCGACTTATAATAAAATTTGCATTATTATAATTTACAAACTTGGTTTATTAAAGTCATAAATAACGAGAGGTCATCTTCGAATTTTTAAATATCAAGGCAAATTAGGAATAATAAATGATCAATCATAAATTAAATTTGTTTAATAATTTGAATATTAATCAGAAACGGGTTGAATATTTATTTATTTTCAACTCAAAGACCAAAAAATCATCCCAGGAATGCTTTAAAGCCTTTTTTTGTTTGTTTTAAATACATTGTTGCAAGCACTTTTCCTGGGGAGCGATGAAATTCTCTATTCATGGCTCAGGTGGAAACTTTTTTGAAATATTATTAATTGAAATTTTTAATCAGTTCTGAAGATGGTCACAAACGAGTCCTAAACGTCAGCATAGAGGAGAATAATTAAAAAAATCTCCGTAGTTATTAAAATATCTTTATATCTAAATAAATTTGGTTATAATAGGATTAAAGTATTTTAATTCTCAATAATAAATTCACTAGCTGAAAAAAAAAAAAAAAATTGCCGACTTTGTTAAAAAATAAAATTCCAAATCTTTAGGAATTTTTGTCAACTCTCTCTTTCTTGAGAGGATGTTTTTTATAATATATAATTGTGAAAATTGAATTTGTTCGGATATTTCGCAAATGATAATTTATAGATTCAGAATAAATTTTTTATTTTTTTTTTTTTTTTTTACTTTTCGAAATGGATGCTGCATCTGTATTCTTTCACACATGAGATTTTTTTTATCATTTTATGGTCAGGGATTTCCTTTTTCGTCATTTTAACAAAAACAGGTTTATTTTTATTTTTTTTTTAATATTAAGTTGGAAAAATTCGACGGATTACGAGAGATGATTAAAAAAAAAACGTACGGTATATTTATTTTAATTCTCTTAGGAGATTAGCAAATCAAACTCTTCTCTCAATAAAAAATGCTAATTACAAAATCGCTCTCTGATCTCGCCAAGTTACTTTATGTTTAGTTTTTAGACATCTTACAATTACATAACCATCCTTTCTACAAACCATATTCTTTATTTTTTCTAAAAAAAATTTATAATAATTAAATAAATTTAGTTTTCGAGACCTATTTATTTGAATCAGATATTATTTCGGACAAGTCATAGATAATTTAACATAATTATTCTCAGGAGTCCCACCCAGGATCTCCAAAATATCCGGGGCATCAGTTCCAACGGGCGCCTCTCCAGTAAATACATTTCCCTTTATGTAGTTGTCATCTTTTGTGAATTGAGCCTTTAGATTATTTACTTTAAAACAGGAAGCAAATTAGCCTTCAAATCCCCAAGTGGAACTCGACCTTTTTCTATTAAAACAAACAAATTTTGGTCCCGTTTGAGTGAAGTGATTTTATTTTTTGCTTTGAATGGCCGGCGGCCGTGGAGGATGAATGACAGACAGTCATCTCATTTGCTTTCTCTTTCATTCAGTTATAAAATTTAAATTTCATTCTTACGTATATTATTATTACATGTTGGTTATTATGTTGAAAATTTTTCAAGAAAGTGGCGCAGAGTTATAAAATGTATTTCCTTCCTAAGGGATAAATTAAAATAGATTAAGAGATAGCCAATATAATAATATTATTGTATATATTAAGCAACATTTGCTCAGGGGCCCACATTTTGTGGGTACGTGGATGGCGACCACGAGCTACCCGAGCTGGGACTGGCAGTCATTCTGTTATTTACATGTCTGTCCCTTCCTTCTATATTTTCAACAGACGTCTGACCGTGCGACGGGCCGGGCTGTTCTATTCCTCCCCGGTCGCAAAAACCTATGAATGACTAATGCCGCCGACCCCGTACCGCGGAAATAATCAGGCGAAGAAAGAAGAAGAAGAAGATATATTAATCAACATAATTTAAATGGATTTTCTCTCAGGACGGGAAACCAACAACTCAAATAAGATGGAATGCTCCTCTATGAAAGAAGACTTTTTATATTTGAGAGCAAGGGGATGTGTCACCGAGTATATGTACACAATTTTTTTTCTTGATGAATTGACATTCAATGAAATTATAAATGGACTGGGAAATTTTTTTTTAATATGCATTTTGTGACCCGAACATCACCTCTTAAAAGAACTGAGACTATGAATATGTCTATATTGATATAATTTACCCCAATTATTCACAGGAGCGATCGCCCCCCCCCCCCCCCCCGAGAAGAAATTCAAAACGTTATAAAAACTAGTAATCTAAAGAAATTATGATTTCCGCTCTTTAATTACAATTGAATTTGTTACCAATCAATTTAAATAAATAGGAAAGGGGTCTAAATGGCCATAGATGCCCACAAAGTCCTTAAATAAAAAAATCCGCCCCCTCCTTCGACAAAATTGCATTATATTATTCATATTTTAGAAATGTGAGGAGTTTTGAGAAAAAATGTTCTATTGAATTTCAATTAAGAGGGAGGAAGGCATCACATGTGGGCTAACCAGCCCATCTGAATGAACGTTTTGGACGGTGGGGAATTATTAAATTAAATTTAATTAATTTAAACAACCGCAGTCTGAAAAAATCTTATTAGAGCACTTGCCGATCACTCAATAATAAGTGGTGGGAACCAATCAATTGAAATAAATAGGAACGGGATCTAAATGACCTCAGATGGCGAAACAAACCTTAAACAAATTTTAAAAATCTGCTGTGACTGGTCGCACAGCACACAACTTTCTCTTATCTTCGGTAATCGGAAGTTGTGTTACTGTGCTTGTCACACCAGATTTTTTTGTATCGAGATATATTTAGTTTCCGCCGATATATTAGAATTCAAGATATAAAATTTATAAACATGGGAAAATATTTATATTTTGTTACCATTTCTCCTATCTTTCTTATGAAGTACAAGAGTAAAGTGTGCTTCAAAAGATTTCAATGACATAATGAGAATATACATTTTAAATAGCAAATAAAAAATAATTGATTTATGAATTTTAATCAAAATCATTAGAGCGAATTTTGAGTAAATCGAAAAAAAAACTGAAAAAGTACATCAGTAAAGTACTAGTACTCTTTGGTCGATTTTGTTCAAAAGCTTTGTGTCACGTCCCATGGGGGTGCCTAACTTAAATATAAAATTTCAATCTCCTAGCTCTTTTCGTTTTTGAAATATATTGTTCACAGACACACACACAGAGACAGACCATGTCGGGAAAATGAGAAAACATTAAATTTAGATACATTTTTAGACATTTGAATTTAACTTGACGGACGATATTTTGACCAGAAAAATTGCAAATTTCAACGACTCGAGTAGCACATACCGGCAGACGAATTTAGACCAAAAGTTGATAAAGATCTACAATTTTAGGGTAATAAAAACACAAATTTAATCGAACCTGAGACAAATTAAAGAGGGCGGAGGAGGCGACCGTCCCCCCCCCCTCGACAAAAATTAAAATAAAAAATCTTATATGTTAATCCGTCCCTGAATCGAACTAGGTGGATTTCAAGATATTTAACCTCCTACTAAATGGGGCTAAATCGAATTCCACTTCTTTCTTTGTTTTCTCTTTCAATTATTTCATTTTAGTTTTTATTAAAAAGTGATCAAAATTTTTTAAATTTTTCTCTGAATGGAAAAATTAAAAAATAAAACCTCAAGCAACAAAGTAAGAAGAACTCGCTATATCTCAAGCCGCAAAAACAATTGGCATATTAAGAGCGCAATTGTAAATACAACTATTATTAATTACATTTATATTTTTCTTGATGGTCGATATTTTGACTAAAAAAATTACAAATTCCAACGTCTAAAGCAGTGAGCTCCAAACTTTATGTTACAACGCCTCCCTTAAAAATATTTAATTTAAGAGAAAGTAAAAAGCGAGTGAATGAGCGATGAAGTCGCCTACCTGTCACAATCCTCAAGAGCTGCATCTCCACCTCACGAAATCAAAGCTAATCGACTGTCGCCTTAGTCTTTATAGATTCTCCCCCCACCCCGACCTGTTCAATCTCCAGGGCCGTCAGCCGCTGGACCATGCATCTTTTAGTGACTTGATAAAAACTATAGGTCTCTATTATTAATTAGATGAAAGAGAAAGAGAGAGGTCAACGATTGGCAAAAGTGTGATGATAAATGCCACTGTGTTCATCCTTCAAAGCCTGTTATTATCGTTAACTAATAAATAAATATTATTAAATTCATTAAACATCGCTTTGCATGGCCTCTTCAATTGACTTAATGAACCATCCTTAGATATTACAAAGACAAATTCAACACAAGTAATAACCAAAATGTCATATATGTTTATTTTAAAAAATCTGGTAATTGAAAGTTGTGTTCTGAGCTTTTTTTGTGTCGACATATATTTAGTTTCCGTGCTCAGGGGCCCACATCTTGTGGGTACGTGGATAGCGACCACGAGCTACCCGAGCTGGGACTGGCAGACCTATTCTTTACATATCAGTCCCTTCCTTCTATATTTTCAACAGGCGTCAGACCGTGCGACGGGCCAGCCTGTTCTATTTCTTCCGGTCGCAAAAAAAAAAAAAAAAAAACATTTCGCCGACCCCTTTACCACCGACTCCCGCAACGCGGGAATAAGAAGAAAGAAGAAGAAGAAGATATATTTAGTTTCCGCCGAAATATTATAACTCAATTTATACATAGAAAAATATTTATATTGTTACCAACTTTTATCATGTAAAGTACAATTTCCGATTGACGCATTTAAGGTAGGCTGGAGCTTAAAGATCCACGGTTTAAACCATAAGTCAGGGGCGTAAATAAGGAAGGGGGGGGGGCGAGAGGTCCCGGGCCCCATCCCCGAAATTTTCCAAATCTATCTAGCCAATATATATATTTTTGTTTGAAAAGTGAGTAAATTTTCCCGTAGGGCGAAAAAAGATTTATATAGTCCTACGCCCCTGCCATAAGTATCTAAAAAAAACTAGTGACATGTCGTTCGTTCGAACAAGATGAGCGGTAAGAAGGGGCGCGGGAGACGTAACGAAGCACGGCTGGCAGTCCCGCGGCGCCGCTAGCAGGAGATACACGACCGCGTCGCAAAATTTTCATCTAACAATATTGTAAGTAAATATTTATTTATTAATTGCCTAAATGAGAGGTATTCTCATTACGACCATCGAGATTGCGGCTGGTTGACGGAGAAATTTGTGGCTTCGTATTTGGGTCCGATTCTCCCGAATAGCGATGTCAGCTAATTTAAATAACCGAATGCCGTGCTGTGGTTCAGTGGTTAGGGCACACTGAGTACAAATCGGTGGATCCTTGGTTCAACTCCCGGCTGCATACCCTAACTTTTGTCGGTTATTTAAATTAATAAATATTACATTCTATTTAGTTTGGAGCGGCAATATTTCGCCTAATCTAGAAGTTGATACAGCTCTACCATTTGGTATCCAAATGGCTTAAATAAATTCATCAGACTGTCTGGGAAACAGCGCCCCTTTGGCCTCCAGACTATCATTAATGACATTTCTCAACAACTTTAGCCGAGACGGCTCACGGGGAGGGGAGATTCTCTAATTGAATTTTATTTAAAAAAAAATGTTATAAATTTATTATTATAATTTATAATTAATTATATTATTGTATCTAAAAGAGGTGGCCTGGCACCTCCGGCTACATAGTGGTGTGAGAGTAGAAGAATCCCTTGTAATTAGGCAACCATATAATCTTTATTAGAAAGTTATTGCATAAAGGCAAGGCTCATTCGGAAAGTGCTGCCACTGGTGTCGATTTTGTTAACTATCTTCAAAGATTTAAGTTTCTGATAGGGGTGTAATATGAATTCTTTTTTCTAAATTCTCTTTGAGCCCCCAAAATTAGAGAGTGCAAATTTTAATTTCGAAATTGCAACGGTAAGTTAGTCAAACAGAACGGATACTCCTATTATTTATAGATTCAAAAAAATAATAATATAAATAGACTTGTTTTATTTGAAATTAATTTTAAAATTATATAATACGTATATATAGGTCTCTACTTTTTTACTTTCTCTTACCTATGTATATATGTAATATATATATAGAGAGAAAGTATTGGATTCATGTCAAAAATTCGATGTCGAGATTTTGATGGATCTTTACGTTTTGAGGTCCCCTGAATCCAAAAAAGTGATTTTCGCGACATGGTCTGTCTGTGTGTGTGTGTGTCTGTGTGTCTGTGTGTGTGTGTTGTGTCTGTTGTGTGTGTGTTCAATTTTAAGCATGAAGGAATTGAGCTAGGAGGTTGAAATTTTATATTTGTTAGGCAGCCCCCGGGACCGGAAAAATAAGCTTTTAATCAAAATCGGCCAAAGAGTACTAGTACTTTACTGATGTACTTTTTCAGTTTTTTTTCGATTTTCTCAAAATTCGCTCTAACGATTTTGATTAAAATTCAAAAATCAATTATTTTTTAGATGCTCTTTCAAATGTATATTCTCGTTTTGCCCTCAAAATTGTTTGAAGCACACTTTACTCTTGTGCTTTATAGGAAAGATAGGAGAAATGGTTGCCATGGTAACAAAATATAAATATTTTCCCATGTTTATAATTTTGACATCTTAAATTCCTAATATATTAGCGGAAACTAAATATATCTCGACACAAAAAATCTGGTGTGACCAGCACGGTGCACAACTTTCTCTTACCGAAGGTAAGAGAAAGTTGTGTGCTGTGCGCCAGTCACACCAGATTTTTTAAAGTCATTTCGGCTCCTGAGGCCATTTGACTTTATAAATTTATTAAATATTTATATCGATGATTTACGGCTTGCTCAGGGGCCCACATCTTGTGGGTACGTGGATGGCGACCACGAGCTACCCGAGCTGGGACAGGCAGTCCTTCAGTTCTGTAAATGCCTGTCTCTTCCTTCCAATTTACAACAGGCGTCAGACCGTGCGATGGGCCGGCCTGTCCTATTTCTTCCGGTCGTAAAAATAGATAGGATTGGGGAAAAGAGTCAAGACCGCCGACCCTGCACCGCGGAATTAAGGCGAGGAGAGAAGAAGATCGATGATTTACGGCGGGTGTTCTACGGTCTTGTTTGTCGGGGGCCACCTATCCCGATTTCGAGCTTGACATTCATCTTGGTGGCTGATCTCTATTCTTCTTGTCAGACCCGCCGGCATTTACTTTATTAATTGATTAAATTTTTAAGTTTATCCCATTTATATCACGGCATGTAAGGCATAGATCTGCACAGATCGCTTGCTATTAATAGTTTTGTATTTGGCCATGAACTTTGTTTTTATCATAAATAAATATTCATCTTACATAAAGAAAAAGCGACCTTCAAAAAGAAACATTTTTTTTATAAGTAATCTAAGTTATGTGTAATAACAAAGGAAAGTTTATATCTTGTGAGGAAAATAAGAAGAATTTAACGAAATTACCCCAAGATAAAAAATTTTTAATAGCCCCAGCTGGGAAGGAGGAAAAAAGAATAGAGTATATAAAGAAGAAAACTTTTATGGAGAACGTTCAGAGTAGCTTCTTTCTTTGGACAGGATACAAATTTGATATTTTCTGAAGTGTTTCTTTTAAAGGTAGTTGGACCTTAGTTTGTTAAAGATTATTTAACTAATGTCGTACATGCGACAATTTAATTGGCTACTAATAAATTGAGATAAATAGAGACGGGGCTTAAATTAATGAATTGATACCAAAATTTGTAATTTATTTCAGATATTTTTTTTTTTTATTTTTTTTTTTTCAGGATTTATCAAGATGCTGCGTTTTGGTTTTCTAGTTTTGTTGTTTACATTTACTTCTGGAAAAGAATTGATAGTCGAGAACCGACGAGGCGATACCATCTGGGTGGGAACATTATCTAATCCTGGCAAACCACTTCTAGTCAATGGAGGATTCAGACTCGATGCAGGAAAACAGGTACTGGCTATAATATATTTTATAATATATTTCAAACTTGAAGCTTGATTATAATTATTTTCTAGATGAGAATCGATGCACCAGATGATTGGGCGGGACGATTTTGGGCCCGAACAGGGTGTAATTTTGGAAGAGGACGTTGTGATACCGGCGATTGTGGCGAAAATAACGAGCATTGCAATGGAAAAGGCGGAGAGCCTCCAGTATCTCTCGCCGAATTCACTTTCAATGGTTGGCAAGGTCAGGATTATTATGATGTCTCTTTGGTTGATGGATTCAACATTCCTATAACGGTGAGTCAAATGAAATTATGTAACCTTTATTTTGAATAAAAGCCCCAGACCTCCCGTGATTGGAACAAGCACCCTGCGTCTATCTTCCCCAAAACCTATACAGACTTTCAAGTCTAATCTCAACAGACATCTTCTCAGTTCCCGCAGTTGAGTTCCCCTTTTATGCTTCTCCTTTTTTCTTTTTTTTAAGTATATGGTCATTATAGGTCTTTGGACCTTATGCACCCATTCCAAAAAAAAAAAGTGGTAGAGCATTGGCTTCTGATATCATTCGCATCTCGTCTCATGTGGCCTCCGATGCCGAAATACTTTAAATAAAAAAAAAAAAAAAATAGACCTACAGTCGACTCTTGTTAGTTTGAACCTCGATTATTCGAATTTTTCGATAAATCGAACTCTTTAGCCGTAATCCAAAAAGATAGGCTCGTTAATTCGAAATCCTTTTCGTAACAAGAGGAGGAGAGAACGTTCTATAATCCGAACCAGGCCACTTACCCTCTCTATAATTCGAATGTGTCCTCATTTTACGAATAATGTTTCCCAGTTTAACTTCCAAATTCTTCTTAGTTTGTCACGATGAGTGTAAGGCAAAGGCCGAAGAAAAAAAAAATTATCGCAGCAGTGTGTAAAGTGGTTAAAAAAAAGATATCGCCAAAACATTCAATATAAAACCATCAACGCAGTCCACAATTCTAAAGAATAAAGAAATAATTTTACCAAGTCATTTGCACGGAAATCTCATGCGGGCCAGAGACTTATTTGAAAATAACTGGATAGAGTTTGATTAATTTTAATTTAACTTAAAAATGTACCTTTCGTTGTTATAAGATATAGAGTCAAACATATTTTGTTTTGGTGGAATTTAGTGCAAGTGATTTTGTACAGCGTTTGAGTTTCGGAGATTCAACGCCTCCAACTTAAGGATGGAAATTAATACAAAAATTCCATCAAAACAAAATTTGTTTTACTCTACATCTTATAACAACGAAAGTTATTTCGAGTAAACTTCTTAAGTTAAGTTATAATTAAGTTTTTATTACCAACTTAAATAAGTCCCCGCATTGTTTTTATTTTTCTTTCCAATCGTAGAGTCTATAACCAGGTATTTTCGATTTAATTTAGATTCCTGTTTTATTTATAGATCATTCCTACAAATCCAACTCGAAATAATAATCCCTATTGGTGCGCTGAAGCTGATTGCCTGGTTGATTTGAATGGAGGATGTCCAGAAGAGTTACAATTGAAGAATGGCCAAGGGAGAATTGTGGGCTGCAAGAGTGCCTGCTTAGCTTTCAACGATGACAGATATTGCTGTCGAGGTGCTCACAATAGGCCTGAAACATGCAGGGTAAGTTATAACCACTTATCACATAAAAAACAAACTAGTTAATTTTTTTCTTTTCCTTACAGAGCACTGATTGGCCCAAAAATTATCCCAAATACTTCAAAGATAGATGTCCTGATGCTTATAGTTATGCGTACGATGATAACAAAAGCACATTCACTTGCAAAAATACTGGTTATAAAATAGCATTTGCTTAAAACATGTTACAAATGCATTTCATGTTACAAATGTCATATAAAATAACATTTTTCTATTGATATTATTTATTTTATTTCTAATATCTCCCCTCTCCCCACACTTTTCTACTATAAACACCTATATAAAACCTCTCTTATCCGACCTCGGATCAGCCGGCCTATCCCATTAGTATTATAAATTTCATATATTTATAAAAAACATATAGCCAAGTATTTATTAATTTAAATAAGCGAACAAATGTAGGTACGGGAGCCGCACCACGGATCTGTCGATTTGTACTCAACATGCCCTACTACTGGACCACAGTACCGCACGGACAGAAAATTTCATAAACAAGAGAAAAATAATTAAAGGCTGCCATTCTTTGACGGTAAAATTTGCTCAGGGGCCCCCATCTGTGTGGGTACGTGGATGGCGACCACGAGCTGCTCGAACTGAGACAAGTTGTCCTTCAGTTCTTTAAATGTCTGTCTCTTCCTTCCTCTTTTCAACAGCAGACCCTGTGAAGGGCCGGCCTGTCCTATTTCTTCCTGTCGTAAAAACGTATGTTAGGGTTGGAGGGAAAGAGTGAGGTCCGCCGACCCCGCATCGCGGGACAAGGCGAGGGGAGAAGAAGAAGAAGATTCTTTGACGCTAAAACTGATTTTATTCGAATTTTTCAACGTTTTTTTTTTATATTCTCTCTATATTGAAGATCTCCCATTGCATTCATTATCCATTGGGGTAAATTACACCCCCGTTGACCCCGCAATCCGGAGAGGCGCGGCAGGTCAAGGGTTGCTGCTACCCGGGCGACATTATCATCAAAATAAATTTTATAATTAATTTAGATATCTTAATAAAGATGTTCCTTAAATAATCAACAGACAAGCAATTGGCCGTGCCTTCAGCTCTAGAGGGGGAGGGGTATTTGCCCCGAAGCGCTAGGATATGGGGCCATCATTTTAATTTTGACTCTAAAGAGAGTTGTGTTATTGAATCAATAAAAAAATGTCTTAAAAATTTAGGAACTCTAAATTAAATCTTTGTAAACCATATTTAGAATTTTTTAATTAAGTTAATTGACATTTTTAAATTTAAAAATTTTAATTAGACATTGAATTTAAACAAATGTTCACTTTCATTTATTTTATTATTTATTAAATAATGAGTATATATAACAGACCTTGCATATAACGAATTGGAATTGAAGTGAGTGTATATGAGTATATAATTTTTTAAATTAATAAGAAAACCTTTTTAATTTGATTTATTATTCAATTTTTTTTTTAAAGAAGTAATATAAACTCGAAGTTGCGTTGCAATCTCTTTGACGCCATTGAAAACGCAGCGAATGCCTCGTCTCTTTATCTCATCCATGACTTTGGCAGGCTAGAATTTTCTCTCTCATCACATGGGCTTATTTATATTTTTTATTCTCAACTATTTTCATTATTTAAGGTCAGTAATGCATTTAAATATTTATTTAATTGGTTCGAGATTATTATTTTCAATTAAATTATTAAATAAAACAAGTCAAATATTATAAACTCATGATTGAACAGGATAACCTTTGTCTGTCTGTCAAATTTTATTCTCATTTTTTAAATATTTCCTCTCTTTTAATCATTTAATATTCATTTTCAATTTAATTTCGATATGTAAATTATTTAAATTAAATAGATTACCGCTATTTATTTTATTAAATCATAGACTCTTCGCAATTATATTTGACATTTAAATTTTTTCATTAACCACAGAAACAAATGATTTAATCACATTTCTTTATTTTTTAAACCATTATTATCCATTTTTATAAATAATTTATGAAATAATTAAAGTGTCATTCAATCTGAATATGTCAGATGGATTGGATCTTTACTTACCTTCTCTATTTTCAAATGAATTTTAATCACTCATTATTTTAAGGCATTTTATATTTTTTCAAATGCAAATATTTATTAAATGCTCATATTATTTTTAATTTTAGACTTGATTTACACCAAATAACTTGTTGTCAGCTGCTTTGCTTCGAGCTTTGATCCATCAATCATATATATTTATATTATATATTTTTCTGACGTCTGACTTATGAGACGAAATAGAAATGGAATTATATTCGTTTTCAAAAATAGATGATAAAAGAAACTTAAGCTTTCAAGGAAATTAAATATCATTAAATAAGGTGAGCATTAATAAATTGAAATTTATGTTTTACTAATTTTAAATATATTTTCACCTGCATATATATTTTTTTTATTTTCAGAATTTCGTCCAAGATACATCTATTTATTATTCCAGATAACCTCCTAGTCATCTCGCATTGCCATTTGGTGAGTTTATTATTTTTTATCACTCTATTTTTCCTATAATATCTACTAACAATAACAAAATTTTTATTACTATTTTACATTACATTATAGTTACATAGTATTCTTTTCACAACGGCATCGAGAAGATTCTTCTCACAATCCGCAGTCTTCACTCTTCTTTTTCAGCAAAATTAGATTTAATTATTTTTAATTCCAGGGTAAAAAAAATTTGTTCAAAAAAACCCCGTCGTTTTTTATTTATAAAGTAAAATTTAAAAAAATTAAATAAAAAATTAAATTATAATAGATAAAACAATAGACTTTTTTAACATGAGCTAATTTGTTCTTGTTTTCAGTTCCGCTATTAGCACATTTACGTTACTTTGACATTTAATATAAAACCTTCTGACAATTCCTTCCATAAATTCTTTTATTGATTCAATTTCTAAGCCAACTCTAATAATATGATTATCTATTCCAGCAGGCGGATTGGCTATATACCGGAGAGTTTTTATTCTCCACTCTCTCCAATAAGTAAAAGTTCGATTTGGAGACTTTGTTCCACCAGACTTGAACTCCATAAGTCAGTCTTGGTCGAACCAGTGTCTTATTGAGGAGAATTTTCTCATCAATTCCTAAAAAGCTAGTTGGTCTAATAAGCGGCCATAATAGCCTCGCCGCGAGCTTAGCACTATTTGCAGCTGCTCTTATATGAGGTCCAAATTTAAGCCTCCGATCAATATTAAATCCTAAATATTTAACCGAACCTTGCCAAGGTAGTACATTGTTCCCAAATTTAATCTGCCTTCGAAGATGACGTTTCCGCGAGCTCAGCATTATTGCTTCTGTTTTACTCTTATTCAGACTTGTGAGCTTGTCTGAAGCCGAACTGCCAATCCGGAAGAATATTCCTTTCATCGACTTCAGTTTGAAGCCAATCAAGGATAATTCTTTCTGAAACTTTACCTAACACCGATAATAATGAAATCGGTCGATAACTTTCCGCTACCTTAGGATCTTTTCCCGGCTTTAAAATGGGAACAATCTCAGCCTTTTTCCAAAAAGTTGGAAAATATTGAAGAGATATAATGGCTTGAATAATCTTAGTTAGTAAAACTACTGCTTTCCCAGGCAGATTTCTTACAAATATAGGTAGAACGCCGTCATAGCCAGCAGCTTTCCGCAGCTTCACTTTACGAATCGCCAGTCTAATGTGCTTTGGCTTTATATGGAAAATTCCCCTGCTCTGAATTGCTATCAGCGGAATATCGTTGATATACTTCCTCAGGTTCTCCTCGCTTGGAGTCGGGAACGGATTGGTGAATTGAAATTCGTAGGCTTCTGATAGGATTTCGGCTTGCTCCTTTGGTTCATAGGTGAGATTATTCAACTTCTTGAGCGGCCCAATAATAGTTTTCTGCCCGTTTAGCCTCTTGACAAAATTCCATAAAGAATAGTCCTTAGACGTTAGAGATTTCATTCGGTTGATCCATAATTTCTGCCTCCACTTTGCAACTGCATATTTTACTTCTTTGCTTAGTCGATTATAGTCGCTTTTATAAATCCGTAAACGTTGGTGGTTCCATTTCTTACGAGCATAATTTTTCCTAGAAATTAATTCTTTTATCTCATCAGGGAGCGGATCTCCACAAAAATTGTATAACATACGAGGTATAGAAGAAGCGGCTGCATTCATGATGGATTGTGTTAGCATATAAACTAGATCGTCTAAAATAAATAGCAAGTAGTCCAAGAGTAAAGAAAGGAATGAAAAAATTTAATCACTCATTCTTTTAAGGCATTTTATATTGTTTCAAATAAAATTCTTTATTAAATGTTGTTTTTATTTTAATTTTAGGTGTGATTTGGACCAAAGAACTTGTCGTTTGCTACTTTTCTTCGAGCTTTGAACGATATAACATCTTCCATCAATTATATATATATATATTTTTACTCTGATGGGAGCTCAGCAAAAGGAAAAGCAGGAAGGCTCTGCAAATATTCTACCCACCTTAACAACTGAAGCAGGCAGTGAAAATTTTAACAAACCTTGTCTTGAAGATGGATGACGTTTATTTTAGTTCCAGCTGACAAGGTGAAAATAAAATAATCCTGGCCGACATAAGTCTATAATTTTTCTTATCATTTCATTATAATTCGGCCTTCATTTACACTTACTTTCATATATATTATTTAACTTTATGACGCTTGACTTATGATCTTCTTTCCTTTTAATTAATAATTTTTTAAGATATAAGGAAAATTTCGTTGAACGGTCGTGGAAAGTCATAATAGTTGGGGAGGAGGATTAAAAATAATATAATTTAAATTAGCTAAGGAAATGTCTTTTTGTTAAAAAAAAAAAACATAATTTATTTAAATAAAAAAAATGTTATCAAAATCATTCTTTAATTTTCAAATCAATTTTTCTTCCGGAGAACGATGACTTCTGGTTCTGATTGCAGTTTTCTTTTAATTTCAATGTTTTTATTTAAGTATTTGAAAATAAATATTTATTTTTTTTAATAAAAAAAAACCAAGGGATGAATTATTCTTATCTAAAACTTTTAAAGCCGAGTCAGGCTGAAATAGTTTTTACTTTTTTTTTTAAAACATTCATACTTTTTTCTCATTTACACAGTATTTTCGGCAACTTAGGCCATTTAACACTTTTATCGATACTCGTATGTTTAAATATATCTATTGGGGGTCCAGGCATTTCTATATATAAGCCATAGCTTTTACTTACTATGTAAAATAATATAATATTTTATTTTGTGTTTTCTGACCGCTGCCAATCTCTAGTAGCATAGATTAACTCGTCTGAGAAAAATATATATACAGTAGCAAATAAATAAGGAAATTTAAGGATATTAGGTTAAATAAAAATGCACTTAAAAAAATATGACTTATTTAATATCAAAATTAGATAGATATACAGTAGTTTAAATCAAGAAAAAAGATTAGAAATGATACAGCCAATATATTTAATATTTTAATAGAAATGACAAATAATCAAAATCTTTGTTCCAGGATCTCCTGATAAGGAATTCGGCATCACGAGGGATGGATAAATCATACGGAAATGCAGCTACATAAAAGAGGTAAATCAACGTTTTTCACTTAAATCCAAACAAAATAGAATTTCTTAACGTCTTTAAAAAATAAAAATTTTTCTCATTACTATTAAAATAAACATGAATAATTAAATTTTTTCAAATTATAATTAGATATTTTTGAAGTACTATCGTTAGAGTTTGCAAATAATTTTTTTTAAGGAAAAAACTCGGAAAAACTTATTTAGTTGCGATTTCTTATGTTAGAATGCCTTTTAATTATTTCGTTCGGTGACAGGGAAATATAATTACAGTATATAAGTTAATTTATAATTAAAATTAGGGCACAAACCTTGGATAGCCGATTCATTAATTTAATCAATACTAACTAAAAAACTGCATTTTTTAATATATTCCTTTTTTTATATTTTTTCAGACTAAAAAGGGACAACTCAGCGGCTGGTAATGAAGACGAAGAGTGAAAATCCCCGATGATTAGTAGATTACTTGCTGGAAGAATCATATGGAGTTCATTGTCAAAAGAAACAGGCCGATAAAACAAGAATAGCTCATTAGACATCGTCTTTTTCTGAAAACGTTCGACTTTGTAAGTGTTTAATTTCCGATCTAAAAACTCTCCACTGCAATCTCTAATAATAATAAGAAATGTTCATTTAATTCACGGTGGCTCTATGAACTCAGGAATTTATTTTACTTATTTTAAGAGTAGAAATTCTCTTAGATTTTTTTGGAACTTGTTCACCCTTCCCCGGATACACCCTTAGGTCACTTATTTTACCTTTCTTTGCACCTGGGGCTTTTTCAAGAAAATTATTTATAAATAAATCATTTGTCAATTAGAAAATGTTTAATTAAATCATGGACTCACAATTTAAAAATTATAGTTGGAGCAATTTTTGAAAAGTTTTTTTAGGTAAAATAATTAACTTTCTTGAGAAGATCCCATTCCATTAAATTTTAAAAAATCTATAGGCCTAATATTTATATTATAATGTATTATTAATTACAAGTTGAGTTAATGATATAATTGAAATTTCTTCTCTCCCTTCATTCTTTCTTTTAATTGTATTTATTAATTAGGGATTTGGGAATCAGGAATTTATTTTTTTATTATAAATGACTTTAGCAATTTAAATATTTCAAAATTAACATCACTTTTATTAATTTAATTAGGCTACATAATATAATCTCCAAGCTTTATTTAACAATAATTATAATAATGCATTTTTGTTTCCAGACATTCGCATCTTGGATGGATCAAGAACTCTTAAGAATGCACCGGTGGCCTGGTAATAACGTGTTCGAGAGAGAAGACTTCAAATTATTAGTGAGTTTAAAATTCGCATAAATACTTTAATTTTTTGGAAAAAGTACGAATTTTCACTCTATTGTGGTATATATATTTTTATTTTTTTTATATAAAAAATTTAAAGCAACAACAAGACCTAATTGGGTTCGAGCATCGATAATGGAAAATAGATGCTTGAGTTATTCGTAGGGGTCCTGCGCGTGACGATTTTTCACTTTTTTTTTAAATCAACCTCAAAACCTCAATTTTGACATTGATTATGATTGATTTTTATTTACTGTCCTTCTCGTGACTTTGTTAAATGTGGTGGTGTTGGCGATTGAAAGACTTTTTCTTTTGGGACTCAGGTAACCTGAGTTTACGGAATTATATAAAAATAAATATATATACTTTTTTTTTTTGCTATTCCATTCAAATTTAAATATCCTAAATATACTTCTTTTACATTCGCGTACTCCAGTGTTTTCCAAACTGGGAGACGCGGACTAATCTAAGGGGAGGCGCTAATATTAGCCAAATCGAGAAATTTTCCAAATGTTTGCTAGTTTTATAAATAAAATAATAAATAAGATTAAATTAAAAAAAAAAATATATATATTATATTAATTTATATTTTTTAGCATTAAAAATTTTTGTTTTTGTATTTTTTTTTATAAAATAGGGGGGGGGGCGTCATAAGATTAAATATTTTTAAGGGAGGCATTTGGAAAGTTTGGAAATCACTGACGGCACCTCAATCGTTTTCAAAAACCTATTGAATAAGAATTCTCTTTCATGGAGGAAAATGCAATGATTAGATTTTTTTTAAAAGAAGCATAATTGGGTAAAAGGGAAATTTCTTTTTAATATCATATTATTTTTACTTTCTCTTACCTCTATAATATATGTTAATATTATAGAGAGAGAGAGTATTGGTTTCATCTCAAAATATCGATGTCGAAATTATGAAGGATATACACGTTTTTGAGGTCCCCTGAATTCAAAAAAGTGGTTTTCGCAACATGGTCTGTCTGTCTGTCTGTGTGTGTGTGTGTGTGTCTGTGAACAAAATATCTCAAGAACGAAAAGAGCTAGGAGGTTGAAATTTTATATTTAAGTTAGGCACCCCCCTGGGACGTGACACGAAGCTTTTTTTGTAAATTTTTTACTTTTTCTCTTCTGAAATGTCTTATCTGTCTCTCGTTCCTCCACTCTTCCCTTAAAAAACTTACAAGGGGACGGCCAAGTGAGTATATCACGGATTCGTTTGAAAAATATGATAATATTGATAAGTATTTTGTCCCGGGTTCGAACGACGGAGTATGTAATTTTTTTTTTTTTTTTAATCTTTTTATGTTATTGTAACAAACAATATATTTAAAACTGTTTCATATTATTTTTTTTTTAGTAATTAAATTTTAAAATTTTGTTAAAATTGTTTTTCGAGTTTATTTATTACCTTAAAATTAAAATTTAATTTAAATACATGAAGAAAATATCATTTATTACAGTATTTAAATATATGAAGAAATAAAGAAGGCATAAAATAATCCATTAATTAAATAAATACATGAAATTAATAAAAAATTTATTTGCTTATATTTGATAAAAAAAAATTACGTAGAGTCAAGCGAATATAGATAGCTTACTTTTTTAATTTACTTGTACACTTACCCCACACGAAGTAGGGGTGATATATATAAGTCATAAAAACATGCAAAACAAATAAGTAGGCGACAATTAGCGCAGTTTATAAAGGATATTTAAAAAATTTTAAAATTTAATTACTAAAAAAAAATAATAAAATATGAAAAAAAAATAATATGAAACAGTTTTAAATATATTGTTTGTTACAATAACATAAAAAGATAAAAAAAAAAAAAAAAAAAAAAAACGTGCAAACTCCCGTCGATCGAACCCGGGACCACATACTTACCAGTCGGCTACGCTACCAGCCTAGCCACAGCTGACTGTTACGTAATGTTTCAAATAGAAACTACTTGAAAGCGCGAAAATTTTTTCGGTATTTATTTATTTTTTTTGGCCAATCGCGGCTCTATGGAGTAAAACGCCGAAACACGTGAACATTTTTTTTGGCTCAAAGTATAACCTCAATTTTTTTTCAAACGAATCCGTGCTATACTCACTTGGCCGTCCCCTTGTTAGTTGTTAAATTGATAAATAATCTAGCTCTTTTTTCATTTAGTAACTTATAACATATAAGCTACTTAGATACATTTAATAAATTTAATAATACATGTTTTTTTTTAAATATTTTCAGGGATTCATCTCGATTTCGATTTGTCAGCCAGCATCTATGTAACTTTCACTGACGTCTTTACGACAAATAGCTGGTGAGTTTGTTCAAATTTTATATTTCATTTTTATTTAAGGATGAGTATTTTAAAAAAACTGTATGTGCAAATAATTGGCCATTTGCACATACTGTAGGTATAGTCAATTACTTGCAGACTCAAATAGCCCGGCCAGACTATTTTGGAAATTTAAATTACTTTGCACCCACTAGTCTAATTTTGATGAAATTTAGAATTTAAGCTCACAGTAGAAAAGGGAAGACTAAATTAAAGAACGTCACGCATTTAACTATTTATGCATACTTCAACAGAACAGTTATTTTTTTGCTTCGATTTTAGAGGGGATCTTGGCAACTCCTGACATAGGTGCGAAAAATACCGATGACATCTGGCTCAAGAGTGATCACTTTTCAGTTATTACTTCTTAATGCCAACCAAGGGCGAATCCAGAGGAGTTTTTCGGGGGGAGGAGAAGTATTAATTACCCCTTTACCCCCACCCCTTGTATCCGCCCTTGCTGTCAACTCACGAATGTTTCGCACCCATGCAAAAAAGTACCTGTTCTGATAAAGGTTGGAATAATCGGCAGAAACGTCGAAAGCATCAAATTTCTTTACTCAGGCCAATAACTACTCAATTTTAATTTTCATTACTAGAATATTTAAAGCACTAGCCATTCACTTCCGGTGTATGTAATGTGTTTACCACTCTCTCTCGCTAATTGGTCAGAGTCAGGGGAGGTGGGGGAGTCACAGAGAGAAATTTCGGAAAACTTTGAGTTGTTAATCCTTGAAAAATGCCGTAACAGCCGACAGATAATCCTTTGCTTTTTTTTCAATTTTTTTTTATTAATATTTAAACCCTCTTAAATCAGTAGAAATTCATTATAAATTATATAAAAATATTCAAATTACTAATTTATATTAATACAAAATATTTTAAACTCTTAATAACAGAACCTCGTGACGTGTGTTCCTGACTTGCACTTTTTATTTTAAAATTCAGTCTAGTTTTGAACGGTTCAAAAGTCGCACGTCTTGCCTTTTCTATTTTAAAGTGAATAATTATATAACTCACCCCTATTGTCAGTTAATTCCCCACCCCTTTGAGCGTCTTATTAAAGGGCCTAATTAATATTTGTGTTTTATTGAAAAAAAAAAAAATTTTTATAATTTTTTTCTTAATAAAATCCGAAACTTTCTAATAATAAACCAAATATTAATTTCTATTACCCTTAAATGCAAAATAGAGAGAGTATTTTTTAGTAATCTCCACCCATATTTCAATTTACTTATTATTTTCTCAAACTTGTTCAATGGTCAGAATATTTTGTTAACTTTGTATTCCGTACTTGAGCAAGGCACAAACATTTGGATGAAATTTATATTTTGCCAAAATTAGGAAAAATAATAATTAAATTGAATATCTATTTGCATAATGACATAAAATTTTCAAATATAATACTTTTAAAAAGCGATTATTAATTTTTTTTTTTTTTTTATTTTCAGAATTCGTTCGCAGAGGCTTCTTGTCGATGATTCAGATGAACTCAACGTTATTTCGAGTTGCCATTTGGTGAGTTTATGTTTTTCAAATAATATATTCTATGGGAATGACAAAATTTGACTTCTAATTTAATTCTTATTTCAAACCAATTAAAATTGAAGGCAAACTTTTACTTTCTCTTACCTATATTTCGATTTTCGCTACTTTCCACGGTGTTACTTACTTAGTTGAGTTAGCCTCTGCATCGGCATTCTATTTACTTGTATCTTTTTTTTTTATTAAAAAACACACTTTTTTCTCATTCACACTTCGGCAACTTTAAACGATACTCGTATTTATATAATATATATTTATTTGGGGTCCAGGCATTCTTATTTAAGCCATTTGGTATCCAAGTGGCTTAAATAAAATCATCGGACTGCCTGGGATCCGAACCCGCAACGTTTGGTATACGAGGTTAGCCCGCTAACCTCTACGCCAAGCCCCGAGGGCCTTGTATCTTCTTTCGTTTAAATTTTTTATAGAAAATTTTTCAATTCCCAATTCAAGATTATCTTTTTTTTTTAAATTATTATCCAATTAAATATATTAGAAAAT
>JAKCPI010028182.1:0-22434 GCA_023213315.1 Euborellia annulipes | reverse complement strand
CGGCGCCCCTGTATGCAAAGCAAGTGCTCTATTTTCATTTCATTGGATTTTTTATTTAAAATAAAAATAGAAACAAAATATGGTTTTATTTATTCTTGTTGATAAAGCCGCAGTTTATCAGTCATTTTATCATAAATATAAATATAAGAACTTGATTTAATAGCTACTGATGTACTCTACCATAATGATTGTTTTTATATTAATGTAGAAAATAATATTTTAAACATATAAATTATCATATTTCAGGACAAAAATTGGTG
The DNA here is from genome assembly GCA_023213315.1 of Euborellia annulipes. NCBI lineage: Eukaryota > Metazoa > Arthropoda > Insecta > Dermaptera > Anisolabididae > Euborellia > Euborellia annulipes. Next base: position 22,174 of record JAKCPI010028182.1, on the reverse strand, counting down.
CATCCTCAATTCAAGCCAGAAATCCGGATTATTGGTTGACTATCATGATTACAAGACATCCAGATTAATTCCAACTAAATCTCCTTATTTATAGTCAGGTAAAAAAGTGTTTTCAATAATCAAATTCTTAATATTCATTTATATAACTAAATAATAAAATTAAATTTAATCAGGTTCTGATAAAAAATTCTTGTTTTACTTTTAATTTCATCCATGCTGCTAAAAATGTTGGTTCTTTCTCATAACTTAGAACCCAGAATTTAAGACGATGTATTATTGTGGCGTATAAGAAGACTAGAATTCATCCCAAGAGAGGATCAGCAAACGGAAACGGGATGCTCTAAGGATACAACACCATCCCGAGGGTGAAAGCTTGGTGCGAGAACCCAAGCAATATAAAACACACCTACACATAAATATATACTCCAAGTGTACAGCCACGATGACCTACATAAAATGATCATCATTTGAGATTAGGAGGATGGCACTGTTTTCACTTTTGGAGGAAATTGACATAGATAGAAAAAAGTATAAGCCGTAATCATAATTTTTAAACCTACGCCTGCGGAAGCCATTGATATATGTACTTATATTAAAAATTTTCATAAATTTATAAAGTCAAATAACTATAATAAAAAGTAATGTAAAAACAATCAGCGTTAAAAAATGCGCATTATCTAAACGTTAACATGTTGCTTTTATTTCAATGCTATCAAAATCAAAATACCTTTCTTTTTTAGGTTAAGGACGCCTTAATTTTTTATTTTAAATACGACGCTGAAATATTAAAGGCACCCCCTTAACATGACATTAATTTTTTTAACACTATTTACTAAATATTAACGCTTTGGCTTTAATGTTTTTATTTACAGAATAGCAATTTGAGGCAAGGAAGTGGTAAAATCAATTAATGTTGTTTACAGATGTTAAAATTTAACGTTTTTGCTTGGAGAATAGACCTGATAAAAAGAAATTATTGGATTCATGTCAAAAATTCGATGGCGAATTTGATTTTGATGGAAATACATGTTTTGAGGTCTTCTGAGTCCAAAAAAATCTGGTGCGACTGGCGCACAGACACAACTTTCTCTTACCTTCGGTAATCGAAAGTTGTGTTCTGTGCTTGTCACACCAGATTTTTTTGTGTCGACATATATTTAGTTCCGACAGTACGGAACATTTGGATTCAGATGTAAAATTTATAAGTATGGGAAAATATTTATATTTTGTTACCATGGCAACCATTTCTCCTATCCTTCCCTATGAAATACAAGAGTAAAGTGGTCTTCAGAAGATTTCAATCGCAAAAATGAGAATATACATTTTATTATATATATATATATATATTACATATAAACATAGGTAAGAGAAAGTAAAAATGGGTCCTTCAAAATAGTCTGTCAGTCTGTCTGTCTGTGAACAAAATATTTCAAGAACGAAAAGAGCTAGTAGATTGAAATTTTATATTCAAGTACCCCCCCTGGGACGTAACATGTAGCTTTTGAAAAAATCGGCAGAGTACTAATACTTTACTGATGATTTATTAGTTTTTTCGTTTTTCACAAACTCCAACGATTTTGATTAAAATTCATAAATCAAATATTTTTTAGATTCTCTTTATTCGTATATTCTCATTTTACCCTTTTAGATTCTCAACAAACATTGCCCTTTTAAGCATCTGAGGCCATTACGACACGAATCCTCTCTATTATTATTATTATTATTACTATTATTTATATACTGTATATACAGTAATTAATATATATTAATTTTTTTTTTAATAATTGGACTTCAAGGGATCTAGAGAAAAGCAAAACACCCTTTGAGTCAATTTTGAAATTTCCATATTTTAGATTCCGTTTACAAACTCAAGTTTTGTTCACAAACTCAAGTTTTAATTCATTTTCTGAACATTTCAACGCCTCTTTTGCAAACTCACTTCAAAAGCAACACTTAATCATAAAGCTATTATTATTAATTTATCTTTTCATAATATATTTGGAACCTTAGATGTTGAAAATATTTTGAGAATGTCATTAAATCAGAAAATACAATTAGAAAATAATTTTATTAGTACAGTTGCTAATCCGGACCTCGATACTCCGGCATACTTGCTAATCCGGTGTGTTGAAAAGCAACTTCTTAGAGATATTGCAGCAAAAAAAGGGGTAATTTAAGAAAACAAAGTCGCATTACAGATTTTTCCAAGAGATAAATATTAAATTAATGCATTATATTAAATATTTCGGATAATCCGGCATTTTCATAATTTGGCATTATCAAAATTCTTCTGTAATTTAAAAAATGTCAAAAATATGTATTTTATTTATTTATTGTTTGTTTTTTTAATTCGAGGAAAACCCAATAAAAATATTGAGGTAAACCTGAATTCATTAAGCCCCAGAAATTTCTGGAGTGGGGTGTTATTTATAAAAATTACATTAAACGTTCCAGTATGAGACTTTTTTCTAAATTTAATTTATGAATAATTATAATAAAGAAAAAATTAAAAATTCAACTGGATAAGACGTCAAATAAAATATAAATGTTTAGAATTTTTAAAGACAGCTTAAAATTGTTCCATTTATTTCTTTTGAAAAAAAAATAATTAATTTATAATTAATTATACATGTATATATTAGGAATATTTTTAAACTAAAATATCTCATTATAAATGCAAATGTTACTCAACCTAATTTAATTTTAATTAAAAAGATCTGAATAAAAACCAATGATATTTTTTTCATCATGATTCCGCTTGAGAAGTTATTTTTCCAAATTAGCATCATAAAAGTGGTTCAGTTGCTTCCGAAGCTCTAGTCAAATTGAACTCTTCAGATGAGAGAAGGAAAGAGAAAGAGAAGTTGATTAATACTTGAATTAATTCGTTCACAAATGAAGAGACATCCCGAAGGATCAAATTTGTTTATACTGTTTACCTCGAGTTTGGGAGCAATTCTTGCTTAAGTTGTACGTTTCTAGTGATTTCAAGCTCTTAGCAATTCATTATTTGATGATTAAGCTAAACAATTTATAGACGGAGAGCTAGTGAACCCTCCATTGTGAAGTTTAAAAAAAAAAATTTGACAGGCGATTTCGATGAACCTGAGTGAGGTGAATCGAAATGTGAGTTTTTTAAATAAACATAATTAAAAAAAAAATTTTCTTTATATATTATATTTTTTAAAAGATTTTATAATTTCGCTCAGGGGCCCACATCTTGTGGGTACGTGGATGGCGACCACGAGCTGCCCGAGCTGGGAGAGCCGACATGCCTCTGTTCCTTCCTCTTTTCTAAAGGCGTCAGACCATCCGACGGGCAGGCCTGTTCTATTTCTTCCGGTCGCAAAAACGCATGATAGGGTTGGAGGGAAAAAGTGAGATCCGCCGATTATTTTAAATTTATTTTAAAATAAAAGAGATTTAAAAAAATATAAATAATGTTTAACGTTCCATTAATTAATGTTATTAATGAATCAAAATATATTAGTTAAAATTAGCCAATCAGGTGTATACACAGACTAAATGTTTTCAAGTCCATATGCGAAATAATATTTTAATAAAATATCTACTGTCAATAACAGATCTTTTATAATTAAAAAATTTTAAAATAAAAAAAATGAACTAGTCTTTTCATTTTAACGTACCTATTTTTAGTACCTGTTTTTAAACACTGTGGGTGATATTTATATTTACTTTATTGTTATATATTATAAAAGAAAGTACTAATTGAAAACCCCGAGGAATAAGAGTGTGGAAAGTCCCCCAGGTAGCCATTGGTTACTCTGTAGTTTAATGAAATAAAATTCAAATCCCTAAGTAGCCGAAATGGGGTTTTTAAAAAAATAATTCATAATCTTTCAACTAGAGCCTACGGTTGATAGTTTAAATTTAATTTTTTGTTATGCCTCGAAATTTCAATTATGTTAATTATATCTTTCTTATAATAGAAAAAATATGATGAAATGCCAAAAATTGTATTCCATATATAAACTTCTTCAAATTTATTTTTATTCAAATAAAGCAAATACTTGACCGAGATGTCATGCAAAGAGGCAGTTCAATTGATTCTATTTATGAAAAAAAAGGAAGACCGTGCAGACTCTATAATATAAATAAAATAAAAACAACGAATCCTATCTATAGCTTTTCTAAGATATTTCGATATTTATTGTATTATCTTTTCAACTACTGTATTCGTTTTAGATTACATTTTTTTTTTTATAAATATTTATACAATTATTCTAACAGATTGGGTTTAGGCCTATATCAGAGAATCCGAAGACAAAATAACTATAAAGGGCCCAGTAACGGTCTCAGGATTTTGTCAAGAGGGGGCCCAATTTTTTTTTTTTTTTTTTTTTTTTTTTTAAATCCCTCTCTATTTATTTCCGCTGTATTGGTAGCCAATGGCCCAAAATTTATTATGTAGGGAAGGTGAAGAGGCACTGGCGCATACTAGAAGAGTATAGTAGTATACTAGAAGGTTAATAGGGGTGATATTTATTTAGTTCCGACTGCAATTTACTCAAATTTTTGGGCTCTGACCATCATCAGGCCCATAATCAACTTTAATATAGACCAAAATATTTAAAATCTCATGTTTGTATTATATTAATGTTTGTTATAGGTCTAATAAAGACCCTTCATAGACCGAATCTGTAAAATTTTGAGCAATTTTAATCGTCATAAAGGGTTCTATGAAAAAAGAAAAAGTCAAATTTTCTTTACAACAGCACTTTTCATCTTGCATCCAAGTATTCATTTTAATGAAAATGGATTGTTTCAATTTGCTTGATTAATCAGCTCCATTGGAAACAGACATGTTCCATGCTAATATATGTGCTAAATAGAGAGTGAGAGATTAATACATACTGGTATGTTACTCAAATAAGTCAGATTGTTCAAAGTGTAATTAATCCATTAGTGAGTTGGCATATGGGTTGCCTTCTTTCTAAAGTAAGGCAAAGGCGGAAGAGAAGGGCCGGAATGTCAAAGGATGCGCTTAACGAGAAAAAGAAGATTTGGACTTTGATTTGAAGGTCAAGTGTTTCATTATGATTGTGTTTATGTATGGATGGATGGCTGTGAGGCATGGATATTGTTGATGAGAGATCAGCAGGCTTTGGAAGTTTGGATTTGGAGAAATTTTAAATAATAGAAATAAAGTCTTCTCAAAATTATAATTCAAACAAAAAAAAAAAATAAATAAATAAATAAACTTGATGGGTCATAATAAACTGAGAAGAAATTTTTTGATAAAAGATGTATTGGGAAGAAAGATAGGTCAGAGAAGAAAAAAAGGGGAAAAAATGCTTGAGGACTTGACCTGGAAGAGTCAGAATACTTATGATTACCTTCTTGCGATAAAATTTTTTGCAAGATGGGGCCCTGGGAGGAGGTAAAAATATTTTGTCCTCCGACGTTGAAAATCCAAGAAATTCATTAGGTGTTTGGTTCGTTAAAAACTGAATACTGGTATTGCGCTATCTCCTCCGGTGTAGAAAGATTTAGATTTAAAGTAAAGTAGGTAGCCTATATTAATATTATTTTACTAAAAAAACAATATTTTCTAAATAATTATTCACAAAAAAAGTTATTTTTTAAAAGAATTTTTTTCTTTACGACTCTATAGCCTTCTTAGAGAAATTTTTTTTCAAGCTAGTGTGTATGTTTATTTTATGGACGAACATATATTTACTCATTATTTTTATACAAGCCATTCTCTTTAAAAAAAGGCTTGTAAAAAAATGAAAAATAATAATAATTATAATATCATGTTCACGAAGAAGACTAACAACCACCTTTTGAATATTTATTTAAGAAAAGAGTTGTAATAAAAAAAATATGGCATGTAGTTTTTATGGTAACATCAGGAAAAAAATTATTTATTAATCGGTGAAGACAAACAAATCCCATAAGTTAAAAAAAATTAAATAGGTTATTTCAATAGGGCAATAATAAAAATATTATAATAAAGGGAGGAAGTAAAAAGGGTCCAGTATGTTCTCTCATAACCCATTTAAAAAATTAATAATTTTTTTAGCAAATTTGACCTTATCATAGAGAGTAGGGGCCTACTCACTCCTTTTGAAAAAAAAATTATAGAAAAAAGACAACATAGACAAAATATATATTATTATATTATTAAAATAATACCCTATTCATATTGATTTAAAACAGATGGTAGGTTAGCTATTAATTTAAATAAACTTAAATGTTCAGGATGAGAATCGAGTATTTAGTTTGTGTTTCAAATATTAAAAAAAAAAAAAAAAATTATCCAAATATCTCCGAGAATAATAGATAATTGTATATTCTGTATGACAAATAAACAATACAATTATTTAGTGATCATAGTTTTGTTCGAAAAAAAATGTTTTTTTAATGTAAAATTTTAAAAATTAATACTTAAAACTTTGATTTGTATTTATATTCTGGCAAACAAGGGCCTTTAAATTTCCGAAATTAAGAAAAAATTGTGTGCTGTGAGACCAGTCTCACCAGATTACCCCCTTCCCCCGAGAAACACCTCTGGATCTGCTCTTGGTCCTAATAAATATTTACCGCTCCCTATAGACCGATTCATTTCTCTTACGATCACTTAGGAATATAATAAATTAATAAATTTTGAGATCTTTTATTTAAAATTAATCAATATGACAGATTTTAATTAAAAATCTAGACACCCCCATTTATAGAGAGAGGCATATTAAAATTGTTTGCATTTGATGGGTCATTATAACCCGAAAGGTAAAGATATATAAAATAATTGGAGTGGTGAAAATTTTTTCATTTATATCTCTGCCCAACTTATAGATGGGATTTCGAGAAAAAGAAATTTTGCACAATTATAGAGGACTTAAGCTGAGAGTCCAGGGGAAAATATTCGGATTCTCAAATCTCTATTTGGGGTGACTCAAAAATTTTTTAAAAATCTCATTGGAAAGCATTGAGTTTTATTTCTCATTAAGAAAAATCAAAGTTAGATTTAAAAGTAGGCTGGGATGAGTAGTGTAAAGGGGTTGGAGAATAATATCTGCCAAATTAAAGGACGTCAGGCGGAGCGATAAAATCTGCTGGTAAAATTGTTAAAAATTTCTTTCCTTCAAATGATCACCATAGAAATTCGCAGGTCGTCTCATGTTAAAAATTTCCATTGAATTCGCTACCAATCAATTAAAATAAATAGAGAGGGGAGAGTCTAATGCCCGTTTGCACCAACACATCTTAGATCTTAAGCTAAAATGCCACATTTCGCTTTTTAGGACGTGGAAAGCTAAAGGAGATCTAAGATTTGGGCATAAATGAATTCCGATGCCGAAAAAACCTTAAATAAAAAAAAATCATTGTATAAAATATCTGTAGGCTACTATATAAGACAATGTTCGTCTGTCTTTACTACTAGCGGGTCCGAGCCCTGGGTGCCATGATTAAAAAAGTAAAAATGTCGAGCCTTTAGTTAAACTCGGAGCCCGGGGGAGGTGGACTGCGCGGATAGTAATATAAAACTGAGGAAAAAAAAGTAAATTAAACGTCAGGTCAATACAAGCCTATAGTAGATTCTTATTGTAATTTTGATCTTATTAGTTTCGTTCTTTTCATCCCTTTCAAGATCTACCCTTAGATTATCTCTTACATCTTTAACAAAACCTTAATAACTTGCTTTAGTTAATAAATAAAACGAGAACATAAATACCTTTTTCATAATACATAGTATATACACACTTCTTCAGAGTTTAATCTCCTCAAAAAAAAAAAAAGCTAATAAATATTTTTTTTCATTTTTAACTGTTCATAATAATGATGCTATAATCTCTAAACCAAAACACGCTATAAACTTAAAACTACCTTGTTTAACCATCTATTAAATTTCCATTCAGTTCATTTAAATTTTCATTATTTATATTCAAGCATCTGGGCATAAAAAATAGCTGGGTGGTGTAGTATTCTTGGAGAGGAAGAAAGGGAGCTGGGCAAAACTTGACATGCGTAGCAAATGGAGGCTGTTTCGGCGGAATCTAAAGATGGATGGTTTAATTAAGCACGGCCGGCCTGGAGGCAGATAAACCTCTGCATCCGGAAACGAACGTCATCCAGTTAATTTTTATGTTCTTCATTGCTTGTCATGAACTAATTTTCATTTTCCTAGATTAAATTTAAAGAACTCAAAGTATCTTTATTTCAAGATAATTATTTGATATTTAAGAAATAATATTACTTTTTTACTTTCTCTTACCATATAAATGAAATATAGAGAGAAAGTATTGGATTCATGTCAAAAATTCGATGTCGAGATTTTGATGAATCTTCACGTTTTAAGGTCCCCTGAATGCAAAAAATCTGGTGTTTTTCGCGACATGCATCTGTCTGTCTGTGAACAAAATATCTCAGGAACTAAAAGAGCTATGAAGTTGGAAATTTTATATTTAAGTTAGGCACCCTTCCAAGGAGTGAAAATATTATCTTTTGAACAAAATCAGCCAAAAAGTACTAGTACTTTACTGATGTACTTTTTCAGTTGTTTTCGATTTTCTCAAAATTCGCGAATATACATTTTATTTAAAGAATCTAAAAAATGAACTATTTTTTAGATGCTCTTTAAAAAATATCGTTGGAGCAAATTTTGAGAAAATCGAAAAAAACTGAAAAAGTGCATCAGTAAAGTACTAGTACTTTTTGGATGATTTTGTTCAAAAGCTTCGTGTCACGTCCCCTATGAGTGCCTAACTTAAATACTAAAATTTCAACTTCCTAGCTCTATTTCGTTCTTGAGATATTTTGTTCACAGACACACAGACAGACAGACAGACACACAGACAGACACACAGACAGACACACCCACAGACAGACCATGTCGCGAAAACCACTTTTTTGGATTCAGGGGACCTCAAAACGTGAAGATCCATCAAAATCTCGACATCGAATTTTTGACATGAAACCAATACTTTCTCTCTCTATATATTAACATATATATAGAGGTACGAGAAAGTAAAAAGTGTTTTTCGCGACATGATCTGTCTGTCTGTGAACAAAATATCTCAGGAACTAAAAGAGCTATGAAGTTGAAATTTTATATTTAAGTTAGGCACCCTTCCAAGGAGTGAAAATAATCTTTTGAACAAAATCAGCCAAAAAGTACTAGTACTTTACTAATGTACTTTTTCAGTTTTTTTCGATTTTCTCAAAATTCGCTGCAAAGATTTTGTTTAAAATTCATAAATGAACTATTTTTTAGATGCTCTTTAAAAAGTATATCAGTGAAATTTTTCGTGGAAATCGTTTGAAGTACACTTTACTGATGAAGAAGCATTCGTAGCTCAGCCCCCTCTATGAATCAAACTAAAGTGCTAAGAGCAACCAAATATATCTCGAGCTCAATTCCTTCATGCTTAAAACTGAACACACACACCCACCCACACACACACCCACCCACCCACAGACAGACCATGTCTCGAAAACCACTTTTTTGGATTCAGTGGACTTCAAAACGTGAAGATCCATCAAAATCTCGACATCGAATTTTTGACATGAATCCAATACTTTCTCTCTATATATAATATATATTACATATATAGATAGGTAAGAGAAAGTAAAAAAATAAAATCCCACAATGCAGTTTGAATTTTTACAAAGAATATATTCCGAGGAAAATCGTTTTATCTCGTGGTGTTGAATATTTTGTGTAATTCATGAGGGAGACAGATAAAGGTATGGATGAGAGGAAAAACTCGCATTCAAAACATGTACTTCCAACAAAATCTCAGTTTTCATGAATACACAAATTAATTTATTTTTTTTTCTTATTGTATTGTAGCTTTTCTAGTTTGAATTTAGCTAAAATAAAAATATAATAAAAAAAAAAATGCTTTTATTTAAATTGAACTAAAAAAGAAAGAAATAATTTAATTGTTCTAGTTAAAATTGTTGAATATTTATGACTTAAAATAAAAGCGTGGCCTTTTTAGGGGATTTCGAGGCTATAGCCTAGAATTTGAAAAATCTGAAATACTACATCAGTAAAGTATACTTCAAACAATTTTCAGGGCAAAATGAGAATATACATTTTAAAGAGCATCTAAAAAATAGTTGATTTCTATTTATTTCAATTGATTGGTATCCAATTCAATTGAAATCTCATCTAAATCGGTTTTTGTATATCAAATTGGATTTTTACTTTTTTCAATATTTTTTAAAATTTAAAAGAGCCAAAAAATTCAAATCAATCGATTCAGCCGTTCCTGAGTAAAAAAAGTTTTTTTGATTTTTACATGTTTTGCTTTTTCTTAAAAACCAATTGAGTTAGCGATCTAAAACTTCCAGGTTCTTATTATTTTATTAGTACCTACAAATCCCCCAAGTAACGTTGAAATATCTTCCAAGGGCAAATTCACCGTCCTTATTCTCCTAGGGCCTTTATAATCTTAATAAAAAATAAATAAATTACTTTGCCTAACTCTTCTATCGTTTTTTTTTTGCCAAACGAAAGGAGTAGAAGACAAAAAAAGAACTCAAAGAAAGAAAAAAAAAAAATTAAAATAAAATCCTAATGCCTTGAAAATTTTTTTCTTATCTTGGTTAACCATTTTTCAAACAAAAATTGATAAAGTCATAGAGATTTTCTCTCCAACAAGAACAAGAGTTGTAATCCAACTTTTGAACCCCTGGAGGTTAAAAAAAAAAAAAAAACGACATCAATGAAATGTCTAAATTTGATTTGCTTAGCCACTCTTTCGTGTCAAACACTTTATAAACCTTTTTTATATTTTTTTATGTTGCCCTTTTATGTATTAGAGTTAAATAAAAAATAAATCTTTGGAATAAAATATGTCATGATTCAGAATGGGAGACAAATATTATTTATATTGTTTAAAAAGTTTTCATTCATTTTTCTTTTTGTAAAAAAAAAAAAAAGAATGGTGATGGTTTTATTGAAGACGGTGCAAAATTAGCTTTTGTGTTAAATTTGATTGCGTTTCAAATGAAAAATAAAAAAAACAATGCAAATTGCATGGTGAATGAATCCCTATAGAACGTGTTTCTACACTAAAATCTATCCATCTCCCGAGAGCAGAAGTCGCCGCCCGCCCATCGTTTCGCTTCCGTCTCCGGCGAAAATTGAATTCTGCCTTAGGGCAAATGGGATCGTCATCGGGCTGGGTGACTGCGAAATCGATGGACCAAGCAGATTGCCCTAGAAAATTAGTTAATCAAGGATTTGCACGCAATTCACGCTTGTAATATACATTTATTAGTTGCCAGGACAAATTACGCTCACATGGCTTGCAAATTATTAGCCAATTTTCAAGAAAGTCATATCGTTGTCAGCCTTTTAGCCTTTTAGCCGGCGATAGCGGATTTCGATGGAGGGATAATAAACCTCTAGGCTCCATTAAAGAGGAGCTTTAGTGTCAATAATAACCAATAAATAATGAGAGTTATTTTCACGTCATTATTTCAACTAGCCACTTCAGATAAGAAAATAACTTTTAACAAAATTGAACCCTTATTTGGGAATCTGGCTTCAAAGGCGGATCCAGAGGTGTTTCTTGGGGGGGGGGGGGTAATCTAGTGTGACTGGTCGCACAGCACACAATTTTTTCTTAATTTCGGTAATTTAAAGGCTCATTCTGTACTTGTTTGACAGAATATTAACACAAATCAAATTTTTAAGTATTAATTTTTAAAATTTTACATTAAAAATAAATTTTTTTCGAAAAAAAAAAACAAAGTATTTCAAATCTCGGGGGAGGGGGGGGGGGGTAATTACCTCCTTTACCCCCCCCCGTGTATCCGCCCTTGTCTGGCTTATTTAACATTATAATCATATAATATTTGACAATTGTTCTATTAATAGCTACCGTTAATACTTCTAACATCCCATAAAATAAAATCTTTACAATATTTATCGTCAAATTAGCAAAAAATGTAACAGCAAAAGTCTTCCACAGAATTACTAGCCACATCGCCTTCGGCGGGCCTCGTTTCTTCTTCTATTATCTATCTATATTTATAAACAAAGAAAATTTAAATATTTTGTTACCATTTCTCATATCTTTTCTATGTAATTTCAAGAGTAGTGGACAAAATAAGAATATAGATCTACATTTTAAAGAGCATCTAAAAAATAATTGATTTATAAATTCTAATCAAAATCATTAGAGCGAATTTAAGAAAACCGTAAAAATGTGAAAAAGTACATCAGTAAAGTTCAAGTACCCTTTGGCCAATTTTATTGAAATTCCTGGAGAGGCCGGCCAAATGAAATCGCTGGATATACTTTTTTTTTTTTTTTGATATTTCACTTGAAATTAATTTAATTTATTGTGAAAACAACTAAAATTCAAGCTAATAAGGAAATCCTCTCTTTTAACGACAATTTTAAGAAAAGCAATAAAACAGGTAGCTATTTAAAAACAATAAAATCTCTTTCGAAGAAATTTAGATAAATATTTTGATATTTTAACTGGAATATCAAAAAATGTGTGTTAAGGGAATTACTCAAAAACCAAAATTCTCTCAATAATCAAATTTTATACTTAAGCTAAAAACCCATTTCATAGCCGTCTCGCGGAATTTCAATAAATTCGGCGAAAAAGTACTAGTGCTTTACTGATGTAATTTTTTTGTAATGTTTTTTCCGATTTTCTCATAACACCTTCTAAAGAATTTGATTAATATTCATAAATTGATTAACTTTTAGATCCTCTTTAAAATTTATATACTCATTTCGCTCTCAAAATTATTTGAAGGTCAGTTTTACTCTTGTACTTCTTAGAAAATATTTTTTTTTTTTTGGAATGGGTGCATAAGGTCCGAAGACCTATAATGGCCAGTGGTCTCATGCAGCCAGGAAGAATATAGTTAAAAAAAAGGAGGAATATAAAAGGGGAACTCAAATGCGGGAACTGAGAAGATGCATGTTGAGATTAGACAGGGCGTATATAGAAATTTTTTTCGGGGGGGGGGGGGGCCCGAACTCAAAAATTTTTCTGCGGAAAATTTTTTTTTTAAGAAACTATATTTTTTTTCACACGAAATTTTTTGCGGAACATTTTTTTTATTGCGGAACCAAAGTTGTCCATTCTGCGGAAAAATTTGTTGCGCTGATGTCTGTATATCCCTATATATTTATATGTGTTTGGGAAATTTCGGGGGGGGGCCCGGGCCCCCTCGGCCCCCCCTTATATACGCCCCTGAGATTAGACTTGAAAGTCTGAAGATTGTAGGTTTTGGGAAAGATAGACGCAGGGAGCTCGTTCCATAGGAGAAATGGTAACAAAATAATAATGCGCGAATGTTAACTTATAATTTTATAATACAAACAAGAGGGTGTAACCTTTAAATCTCTATCTCAAATAAATACTGTCTATAGGTAAGAGAAAGTTAAAATAGACATATTAAGAAATTTTTTGTTGCGATATTTTATTAAATGAATTAAATATTTTAGATATTTTTATTTTTGCCTAATTAATTATGATAATTAATTTTTTTTTCTAGTCTAGAAAATCTAAAAAAAAAAAAAACTTATATGACGGCGGCCCTACTACTCTATGCAGATGGTAAAATTAAATTAAATCCATTTTGTTAAGATTTACATTTTCATGAAATAGGCCTAGAATACATTTAATCATTTGTTCGTACACAAGATTTTAATTATTATTTACCGGTATTGATTGATCTTTAATTTGGAATAAAAATTTGTGACCACTGAGAAATAATTTAAAAAGAAACGTTTGTAAATGAGTTTTTTATTCAGACAGTTTTTATCGACAGGGTGGCGATAAACTATTTAACCCAAAGGGAATGCATTTTGAGAACCCCTTTGTCTCTCCAGTTTATATCATCTTAAAATGAACTTTTACAGTACAAAGAAAAGACGTTCTTTGTACGTCATCAAGCATATATAAAGCAGGCATGTGACATCAGGACCTGGCGAGAGTTCATAAAGACAAGAACAAGGCTCTCCTCTTGTATATAATAATAATAATAATAATATAAACTGTCCTTGAATATTTTTAGTCATAAAAGATAGGTGAAGTAACAGCGAAATTAAATTTGAGATAATGAATTATATTTCTTAATTATTACGAACGTTTCCTTTGTGTTATCTTAAGATTTATTTCAAAAGATAGAGGTGTATATAGGGTCTTTGATAATATTGTAACTTATTTTGGAATAATTGCTTTTATTAATTTGATTTGAATTCTTAATAATATTTTTTTTTAATAATGAAAATAAAATAGCATCTTTGACAAATAAGAACGCTTTGATCCTCGTTAAATGCAAAGTATTTTATTAAAATTAAAATTTTTTGAGTAGTAAAGCTTTGGTTGAAATCTTCCAAAAAAATTTTCGACAAGAAATATAGCCTACCTAAACTAAACTATGAACTGGTCCTGTTTCAAAATTAAAAATTAAAAAACAAGCCATCTATTTAACTGCCCTGGCCGATTCAAAACATATTTTTTTAAATTTCATTAAAAATTTTTTTTTATTTTCCGGCATCTGAGCTCATTTACTGGTAGAGCCCATCCCTATTTAATTGTTTCAATTGATTGGTATCCAACTCGATTGAAATAAATTTCTCGCCTGGGACGGGATGCGAACCTTTAATCTCTGGCACGGGATCAAAACATATTGATTTTAGTAATTTTAAAATGTTTCATTTTAGAGGAGAGTTATTTTGATATGGTCGCAATACAAAAATGAAAAAAGATATCATACATTACAGACCCTGAAAATTTTAATTAATTCTCAAAATTAAATAAAATTTGAAGAAATATAAAAAAAAAATTTCTTTTTTATACTTTTCAAAGTAAAAAAACTGAAAAATTAAAGGCTTATAAAGCAGAGCAATTTTTTTTCACTGAGTAGGCCTATATTATTTTAGAAACAAATTAGAGCCTTTTTAAGATCTAAACGTTTTATTTCTTTTTTTCCAGCCATTCAGCCTTCCAATTTTACAGTAAATATAGATGTAATATATTAAAATTCATATACTATTGAATATATAAAAGTTAAAAATATCTGGTAAACAAAAACAAAAATAATATTCTATAAGAAAACTTTTTGATGCATAAGAGGCTTGAGGAACGTAAAATAAGTTATAAACTCAAAAAGATTAAATAAAATAACTTTCAGAAAAGATTGCTAGATGTTTTTTATTTTTCAAATTATACAATTTCAGCCTTCAACTACTACTACTCTCAATTTGAATTCTAAAAAATTTCAATTGGAAATGAAAAGTTTATCTCATTTTAAAATATTGGCACAGATCAACCAGAATCAACATTTTTGATAATTAAACCTAGCAAGAATCTTTGTTTTGTTTTCTCTTGTCTGCATCAATCCTGCTTAAAAGTCGATTATTCTACAAATATTTAGATGTTTGTGAGAAAAGTTTGCTTTTTGCATAAAAGATTGACGGACAAGATGAATGACTGTTTTGACGTAATATACAACAAAGAGACAGGAAGGTGCCACATTGAACATCTGTGCATGTCTGTAATTAGAAAGCAGACAAAATTTCGTGATAGTTATGATCTATAATAAGATAAACCTATCATATTCTTGATTTTAACATCATTATAATAATTTATTCATAAACATTAAAAATCTGGTGTGACTGGCGCACAGCATACAACTTTCGATTGCCGAAGGTAAGAGAGATTTTTAAAGTTTAGTTCATACAATTTTATATTTTGCTAAATTTTCAGAAAATCTATAATAACCTCTGTGGTTCAGTATTGGATGCTGTTATTTTAAAAGAATGTCTTTTATATCTACAGTAAAAATATCATCTTTAGGTTGGAACACAAATATATTCATCAAATTTCTAACTCGATATATTTCGGGTTATTATCCCATCATCAGGAAGAAGTTACATACCCGAAATATATTGAGTTAAAAATTCAAATATTTCTTTCATTTACAACCCAGGGAAGCCTCACATATACTAAATAATTTCGACAAAAAAAAATAGCTATTTTAATAAGAGTTAACTGCAAAAGTATTTTTAATACTATAATTAAATAATTACTGGATACATGAAGGTTACCAGAAAAAAAGAACGCACCTGATTTTTGCGACTTGGAGAGCTTTTTCATAAACAAAATGAAACTATATACATGCAAAATCACTACCAGACAAAATAGCATACTTGAGATTTACCTCAGCACTGGTAAAGAAAACATTACTGCTATATTTAATGGGACTTTAATCAGGTTAAAGATGTTCAATGGGGAGGTAGGTAGGTACCCGGGGACAACTTTTGTACTTAAAATAAAGTACTAAAACATGCCATCACGTCAGGTTTTTTTGTAAAACGCATATTAAGGAAAAGTATGGTCCCCCGAGTAAAAATAATAAAAATGACCGAGGGATCCACACGCCCACAGCAGGTCTGAATAGTGAACCTTTAGGGACACACAGGGATATACACGCTCACATTAGGGACACACAGGGATATACATGTCCGCACCAGGGACACACACAGTAGATCGAAAGTGACTAGAAGAAAAATGCGGGCGTGTATATCCCTGTGTGTCCCTAAAGGTTCACTATGAGACCTGCTGCGGGCGTGTGGGTCCCTCGATCATTTTTAAACATTTTTACTCGGGTCCAAGAGGTTGTGTACTTTCTTCGGATAACTTTTGCTTTATTTGAGGCGAATATACTGTGAAAAGTCAACAAAATAAAAACAATAAAAGTATAATGATTTGTCTGTGATTTGTGAGAAATTGAACAATCAAGAACATCGTTGTGGGCTGTGCGACCAATCACACCAGATTTTTTATGGAAGTATACAAGACAAACAAACACTTGAAATAACGACGTGCTCCAATGCCAAAAAATAATCTTAAATAAAAAAAAATGTGTAATGATTGTTAGAATTTTTTAAACAAAAAAAAAAAAAACTCACAGATTATCAATTATGTCGAGTTATAAGAAGTTTTCAACTTTTTCAAAACTTTTCTTATATTTTATTAAAGTAAAAAAAAAAAAAAAAAAAAAATATAGGAGCAATTATTCAAACATTTATTTAGTCGGTTTTTTTTTCTAACATAACATTGCGTTGTGGAAAAAAAAATCCTAAATAAATTAAAAGCGAGGCGTGGAAACAGTTGGCCCGAAGAATTCGAGTCCCTTTGTTTGCTGAATCGCTCGCTCTTGTGTCAAGTGTCTTCGTGGGCGGAATTTTCAATGAGGACCGATTTGTGCTAAGCTTTTGCCAAACCGCTGCTTTACGCACTACCGGGTGCTTGGACTCCTGGATAAACTTAACTAATTGAATAAAAGATGGAAGCAATGAACATAGTTCGGAAAGGGAAGAAAATTGACTGAAGAGCAAGAAAAAGAAAGAGAGAGACAAGACATCTCTAATCAATTCAAAAAAAGAAAAATTTGCAAATTTAATTTATTCTTAGAAATCTAAAATATACTGTATTTACTTTAATTTAATTTAATTTCTAGATTCATTAGCTTATAAGTAGAGAGCGGATTTTAGTGCAATAAAAATCTTCATGCATTAAAAACTACCCTTTCATGCAGTAAAAACTTCATTTCGTGAAAAATAAAAAAAATCATAATTTTATTAATAAAATGACATGAAAAATTCTAACAATGTAAGAATTTATTTGCCCAGCTCAGGGAGAAGACATCAGCTTCTCATGCCTAGGGTTCCGGGTTCACTTCCCGTCCCAAGCGAGAAAAATTTATTTCATTTGAATTGACTAAAAATCATTTGAAATAAATAGGGATGGAATCTAAATGGCTTTAGATGCCGAAAAGGACCTTAAAAATTATCTAATTAAATCGATTCTGAGATAAAAGATTTGATTTATTGTTACAATAATTAAGATTTTTATATATAAATTAAGACAGGGGTTAATCTCTTTGGATTTTGGTTCCGATCTCCCTGTCTTCATGCAAATATTTCGATAAAAAACTTTGCCATCAGTAGTAAAAATTTCTGGGAGTGATTTTTACAATTTTACTTTGAGTAATTTTTCTAATTAAAATTAGAAATCGACCGAAGTTTCGATTTCGGTTGCATGATTTCCACGAGAGGGAAAAAAAATTTCCGCAGACCCGAAAAAAAAGGAAAAATGATTTCCACGAGAGGGGGGGGGGAATTTCCTCAAGGCGGTAAAGGGGGAAAAAATTTCGTTTCCCTAAAAAAAAAAAAGGTAAAATGATATCCATGGGAGGAAAAAATTTTTTCCTCAAGATGTAAAAGAGGCAGAAAAAATTTCGTGTCAATTGATTTTCGCAAAAGGGAAAGTAAAAAAAAAAAGGTAAAATGATATGAATTTTGTATAGGAAATACAAGTTTCGGTTTTGGTTACGGCTGAAAATCTTGTTTCGGTCGGACTCTAATTAAAATGAAACTTAAATTGAAAAAAAAAAAAAAAAAAATATCGAAAAAAATGAATTCGTGCAATAAAAATGGAATTTTATGCAATAACACCCAAAACGTGCATTTTCGTGCAATATAGGATTTGATAGATAGATTCTAAAATATGTAATTCGTATAGATACTAAATTTCAAATTGCTATCTATTAGTAAAAAAAAAATGCAATAACATGTACCAGGTAAATCCGCTCTCTGCTTATAAGTAAAATAATAATTTTTATATAGTTTTGAATGAAAGGAAAAGAAGTCAAGGTTAGGGTCAATTTTTTTAATGAAAATAAACGTTTCAAAATTAATTAAGCATAGGCTTTGTTTTTGGCTGCTTTTGTCTTTCCACCTTCTTTATCAAAGCTACAGCCATTTTCATCTATATTAATATGTATGTAAGAAGGGAAAGCCCGGAGGAATAACTCCGAAATATATTTTACCTAGGTGTTGTTTAATTTATGATTTACCTTCTGGATCACTCCTTTCAACTATCAATTCCAAAGTTTTTAATTATTACGAATTCCAACAAAGAAAATTAAACAAGAATATTAATATTTATTTACATTTTAGGAAATAACGAAAAGAATATGAGAAAGTTTTCCAGTTTTATTATTAAATTAAAAGAAAAAGATTTATGGATATCAAGTCAGTCAACAAAAAAAAATGACATGACAAGAGTAATGAATCACCACCCATCATTACTTATATAAATACTTAAAGTTGAAAATTATTTAAAATCATTGAAAAATATTAATATCTTATAACTCTTCACTGGTGATGACGGATCTATACATAAATCCTATAATCTCTTCAATAACTGAACACTCATTTTTTTCGACACCTTTTCGAGAGAGATGATTAATTGCTTAACAGATATAAACCTATTGATTAACTTGTTTAAAATTGATGGTCTTAAAATATTCATTTTAGAAATTATTAAAAAAAAAAAAAAACGTATAAATATTATAAATAATATGAAAAGATTTTTATCTTATTAGTGACAGAGGATGGCGCGGTGCGTTTTGATCTGGCAGCTCGCATTCACAGACGAGCAAAATATTTTTATTAAAAAAGTATGAACTGTGACATTAGATAGCGGATGTCTTTTTAACATTATAAGGAATTCATTAAGCATGGGCGTAACTAGGGGAGTGCCGGGGGGCTGCCCCTCCCCCAGAAGGCTCGTGCCCCCCCCCCCCCTCAAAAAAAGCTCCTTGCCCCAAGAAAAAATGAGAAAATATGGGGCTTTCCACTCCTTTTTTTACCCGCTAAGCCAATTGAATTTTAAAGATGTTCAGTTTTAAAAATACTCAGTTGATACATTTTTTAATGTGTAGCAAATGTATATATTGTTGTATAAAAGGCCGCCAAAATTTGCTTTGCCCGGGCTGCTAAAAACCCTAGAACTGGCCCTGTATATACAGCCTACTTTATATTTATTTATTTAAAAGCTCGGTGGACCGCTTGTTAAGATCACAGGCAGCTGAGTATGACTGCTTTAGTAATAATATTAAAATTAATTTGGAACAAAATCGAATCGAACAAATAAAATTTTATACCTTTTAAAAGGCTAAAGTGAACGCAGATAATAAAAAGATAATATTATCTTGGCGCAATGGTTATTATTTCAATTAAAAAATATATAATTAAAGGGAATATAACTAGAATATTCACTGGGATTAAAATAAAAAATAACTCGAGGCAATTGCCTCAGGCGCCATTTGATTAATTCTGAACGAAAACCAATAAAAAAAAACATTAATTTTTCATATGATGAATGAAATAAACAAATTTTATTTAACAAAAAAGAAAATATATATAATTATTTAATTAATATAAATGCTAAAAAAAAATTTCATTAAAATTGAATTGAAATTAAAATATCCTCCCAATATGCAAATTAGATGTCACACTTAATAGCACGATTATAAATACATTCAATTAAATAAGATTCGTTTAATTTAATCGAAATTCAAAAAGCGAAAATGAGTTTGCTGATGGCTTTAATGCCCTACAGGGAGTAGGACGACTGCCAAAGTCTGGCTTTAATGTTAAAAAGCGAATGCTATTAGGAGGTTAAAGAATAAACCGAAACGGAAAAAAAGTAAAAACGAAGAGAAAACAACGAGGCCAGTTGGCTCCTGCCCTTTTGCTTCTCTGCCTCTCTTTCCTCTTAGCCCACCCTTCTGCAAAAGATAAACGTCAAGAAGACGAAAAGCTCATCGCTATTTTATACAATTATCATGCCATATCAAATTTCATTTTTTTCTAATCATTTTAATGGCCATATTCCAAAAGAATAAAAAATTTATATAAATATTAGCCGCATTGTTCTTTTTTTTAGAGGTGTATCACCCCTGTTAATAAAATATTAATCGATTTCGCCTGAGTTGCCGAAAAGACAGTGTGAATGTGTGTGTGAGTGTGAGTGTGAATGAGAAAAAGTGTGTTTTTTTTTTGAAAAAGAAGTGATTTTAAATATAAATACAGTAGAGTCTCGTTAATCCGAACTAATTGGGACCGTGGGTCGTTCGGATTATCGGGAAGTTCTGATTAACCGGAATTCTAAGCTTGAATTAGTTAATTTTGATAATAAAGTCGTATTTATAACGTTGTAAACCGTGAAACTTGTCGGTGATATTAAACTCTAAATAAATATTTCATAATATTTTTTTACGTTTAATTAAGAGAAAAAGAAACTCATTAATTTGCGTGATGTGTTAGTTGTAAATGCTTATACTATTTCTCTATTTTTTATAATTCGTATTTTTTAATAAAATAAAGTTCCTTTAATGTCTAATTTTCGCAGGGCGGAAACACTTTGTCTATTTTTCATTTATATTCCTCTTAAAAAAAAAAATCGTACGCAAAAAGAGTTGGGATTAACCGGAAGTTCGGATTAGCGAGGTTCGGATTACCGGGACTCTACTGTATATTAATTAATTTTTGAAAAGTCCTCGGGTTTTAATCTAGTAGTTAGCATGCTGGCCATGTGTTCCAAGGATCGCGGGTTCGCATCCCGTCCCATGCGACAAAAATTTATTTAAAGTGTATTGGCTACCAATCAATTTAAATAAATAGGGACGGACAAAATATAATATATAAATGAAGACAGTGATGCAAAAATAATTAATTCATTAAGATGAGAAATTTATTTTGGCAAACACGAGTAAATAGTAAAATTAGTTTGGAAGAGAGAGAATAAATTTTGTGAGAGGGGAGAGTCGGGAAGAGAGAAATAAGAAAGAGAGAGAGAGAATAGTCCCCTAGAAAGAGAGAGGAGAATTTGCAATAAAGAATGATTTAAAAGAGGTCTACATGGCCTTCGATGCCGAATAAGACCTTAAATTAAATAAAAAAAAAAAAAAAATTAGAAAACAAAATTATAATTGTAAATAAATATGGTAATCAAAGTGTAGAGTTTTGTATTGCTGATAGAAAATTAATTAGTAAAAATATCATATCTGGACCCTGTTACGCATTAGTGTGTCAAGCGCCAGCTACCGAGATTTGAGAAAATTAACATTAAAATTTTTTGTTTTTCATTAGATTATATAGACCCTATAATTTTTTTTGTCAATTTTGCAAATAACATTAAATATAAATTTTTTTAGGACATATTTCATAAAAAAAATTATTAATTATATCATTTGAAACAATATTCCGTGCCTAACTCAATTTTTAATTTTTTGGCCCTTGACACACTAATGCATAACAGGGTCCATCTATACATTGTGGTCAGTTTCTATCCCTCCTTATGAAAATAAA
>JAKCPI010028181.1:0-77265 GCA_023213315.1 Euborellia annulipes | reverse complement strand
TATGAACCAGTCATATTTATTTATACCAACTGGTATCCAATTAATTTAAATAAATATTCATCGGACAGCCTGGGATCCCCCCTTTGGGTCATGGAGAGGGGTTGAAGATATTCCCATTTCTTAAGACACTGACCTTAAGAAAACAAAGTCCCAGTTCACCCTATATAAGTATTATAATTCATGTATATTTTTATTTAAATTTATTGAATGGTATAATGAAAATTTATTGGTTCTGTTTTGATTAGATCTCCATTAATAGACCCATGTTATGATTGTAGCCTACCAATCACCCTTTCAATTGATGAAATGTGTTTAATCAGTTCATTTTATATCAATTCCTTTAAAAAAATAAAATAAATTTTATTCAATAATCATAACAATGATTTAAGATCAAAGAACTGTTGTTATAATTTAGAGTATTAGTGTGGAGTATTAAATTTAATAAAAGCTAAAAAGAGTTAGTTTGGTCGTTGATAACTCACTTTTCCGAAGCTGGAGAGTCCGCCGATGTGGGGCATCTGTCCCGGTTCATCCGCTATCGAGCAGTCTGCCCTAACAAAAAACATTCACGATTAGACCACTCCAACTGTAAATAAGTGTATATTACTTAAATAAACAAATTTAAATACTTGCCTGATGATTTTTTTTTTTTTTTTTTTTTCAAACATTGAGAGGACAAATAGAATTTGAAACTCGTGTTTTTTGTTCCAGTTACGAAATCATTAGCCATTTTTGTTATTGAATTAACCAAATACGTTTTACATAGAACGATCATATAAAATGATTATTTATTTATTAACGATTAAAATATAGGAATGGGAAGAAAAACAATCATCTTTTATACATCCTATTTTAATTACACTTTGGTCTAGCATCCGAAATTTCGACAATATATTTATGACTGAAAAATTATATGAAGGTTTTATACTATGCATGGCCATAATTATTATCTTCATTCATGTGGAAATTGTAATTTCCCTTTCCCCTGTCAGTTTGGGTCAAAATGACCTAATAAGTATAAGTCCGAGGACCGGTCCTTATTAAACTTGTTATCATGATGAACAATAAATGCAATTAAATTTTTTTTTTAAGATTCACTTATAATTTAAATATATATAATACTAGTCGCAAAGCCCGCCTTCGCCTCCGGCGGGCAAGTTTATTGTCAATTTGGGATATTTCTTGATCCGATGCAAGTGTTAAGATGTTAAGGAAAGATCTTGAATTCAAACGAGGCGAGACTACCGACTGGGCACAGCACAAAAGGGTCTATTTATGGCTGTTTAAAGGGTCAGTCATATGCGTGCTCTCTTTTTTCAACTGGTGCGTAGCTCCTCCCACTGCTCCATACCATATACCCAGAAAGCTGTTTCACAGAGCAACTACCTGCCTCTCTAATTTCCAATCCAACTTGTCTATTGTGTTCCCATATTGAAGAAATTTGATTATAATTAATTTTACAAAATATTTAAGAGATTCAAATTATTACCACATTACTCCCTGGTCCATGTACTATATGTGTACTTAATTTCAAATAGATTCTGTGAAAACTGTGGATTTCTATAGAACATATACATACATACATACATACATACGTTTTTCCCATTTCATATAATAGATAGATATAATTCAATCATTTCTCGTTTTGAAAAAGAAACGTCATTTTAATCAGAGTCGTCAAGGAATTTATCCGGGCTAAGCTTAATTCTAATTTATAATCTTTTTTCTCAATTTATTTAATTAAATTTAATAGTGAAATACGATATTATTAATAACTTTTATCTAAATAAGTATCCAATTGATTATCATCTCTCTAGATGTTCTTATAAGCGGCAGAGAAGTTATGAAAATCCACCTCTAGCTTATATCCTAGAGAGTAAAATTACATTATATATATCTATAGCTTAAATATTAATATATCAAAGTTATATAAAGGAGATATTAAAACGCCATGATTATATTTAAGGTCAAGAAAGTTCGTTATAACAAGTAAATGAAGAGAGATAAATAAAATTTCACGATGAATGAGAAATGTTTTAATTATTTTTTGTGTTTCTTTTTTTACAGTGAGATTAGAATTAATGGTCCAGCTGGCAGAGTAAGGCAAGTCCACGACATATCCAATGGTTGGGATTGACATCGGTATTGAGCAAAATAGGCAGCACATAATTGGTTGAATGTCCAGTGGTACTCAGGACACCCCGACGCTCAGAGGTCTTGTACAACGGACAAACATATCTATGTACGAATTCAACAACACCGAGAATGCAGAAATTGAATTAGAGAAGGAAGAAAAAAATGTTTATTCTGTCAAAAAAAGGTGTATTTTTTTATAAACGCAGTGGATTTAAATTTTTTAGAGTGAATTAAATATTTTTTGTTTTGTATTAATTTAAAATTTTTTTTATTTTTTTATAATTTTGTTTTTATTTTGTGACACAAAATGCCATTTTAAGATCCGCTATGTTTATAAATAAAATTTTATCTATTTCTTAAATTACATATTACATATTTTTTAAGACAGTCATATCCAGTGGCGGATCCAAAGGTGTTTCTCGGGGGGGGGGGGGGGGGGGGTTAATCTGGAGTGACTGGTCGCACAGCACACATTTTTTTTCTTAATTTCGGTAAATTAAAGGCGCACTCTGTACTTGTTTGCCAGAATATAAATATAAATCAAATTTTTAAGTATTAATTTTTAAAATTTTACATTAAAAATATTTTTTTTTTTTTTTTTTTTTTTTCGAAAAAAAAGTATTTTTTTTCAAATTTCAGGGGGTAATTACCCCCTTTACCCCCCCCCCTTGTATCCGCCCTTAGTCATATCCAATTTATAGGAAAATGTTATGCACTTATAAATAATCTCCTTTTTAGGTAGGGGAAACATATCAAGTATAAATTCAATCTCAAGTAAAAGGGGAAATTTATTAATACTTCAAGTGAAGGAAAAGCAGATTTATACTTGCAAACGCAAAACTTATATTCAGAAATGGTCGTGAGAAAATTTTTGATGTAGATGTTCTTGAATTAAATTAATTAACTTACAATATTTATAAATTTTTAATAGTCTATTTAAAAAAATCTGGTGTGGCTGGTCGCACAGCACACTTTCTCTTACCTTCGGTAATCGAAAGTTGTGAACGTGCTTGTCACACCAGATTTTTTGTGTTGAGATTTATTTAGTTACCGACAGTAGGGTACATTTGAATTCAAGATGTAAAATTTATAAGTTTGGGAAAATATTTATATTTTGTTACCATAGCAACCATAGGAGAAATTCCAATCTTTCATATGAAGAACAAGAGTAAAGTGGTCTTCAGAATATTTCAATGGCAAAATGAGAATATACATTTTAAAGAGCATCTAAAAAATAATTGATTTTTGGATTTAAAAAAAAATCGTTGGAGCGAATTTTGAGAAAATCGAAAAAAAAAAAAACTGAAAAAGTGCATCAATACTAGTACTCTGGTCGATTTTGTTCAAAAGCTTCGGGTCACGTCCCATGGAGGTGCCTAACTTAAATAAATATAAAATTTCAACCTCCTAGCTCTTTCCGTTCTTGAGATATTTTGTTCAGACACACACACAGACACACAGACAGACCATGTCGCGAAAACCACTTTTTTGGATTCAGGGGACCTCAAAACGTGTATATCCATCAAAATCTCGACATCGAATTTTTGACATGAATCCAATACTTTCTCTCTATATATATATTAACATATATATAGAGGTAAGAGAAAGTAAAAATAATGTAATAATTAGATAATAAACCTACCTTGAACCAATAACTAGATTTTCTCTGATGATAGGCTTAAACCAAATAAGAGCCATCGGTTCAAAGAGAACTTTTGGTCTTTGTTCTGCTAATTTTCGAGTTTCCAGGTTCCATCTTGCTCCATCCAAAAATAAACCATAAACGTAAACGCCGTCTATGGGGTGATTTGCCTGGCGTTCCATACCCAAAATGGTAAAATCAAAATCTAATTTGTCAATTGGAATTACATATTTTCTTGCAAAATTTTGCATTGCTCCAGTAAGAAATGCTTGAGTGAAAAAAAATCCACTGATCCAAAAATTTACAGGTTTCCCATTATCATACCAAGTTTGGAGAAAATTTAATCGTTGCAAAAAATCCAAAACATAACTTCCTAGTGGTTTTAAGCTTGGATAAGACACGTTGGTCCATTGTACAGGAACTTTCCCAATTAATAAGGAAGCCATTAAGGTTTCTAATTCGACAGACATAACAACAAGTCCTTGAATGGCTTGCTGTAACATGATTAATGTAGTACGTATGCATGCAATCAATTTATTAAACCTTTCCATTTCCTGCACCAAAACTGTATTCATAGACTCTTTATAAGATACAGGGTATTTTTTATATGCACTAAATATATCATATTGTTCAGGCAATTTAATTAAAATATCTTGGGAAAGATCTAAAATAAATATATCTGAATTTCCTTGAAATCCTACATTTTCTCCCTGAAGTAACATCATTGAATCAATGAAAGATTGTACATTTTGCAAATCTCTAGAAATTCCCGCATTCACATGGAATCCAAAAACTTCAGGAGGTTGAGCAACTGGAATAGCATTAATATGTTTAATACAACTTTCATAATCTAATCGAGAAGGTAGTCCATATTCTCTGCCAACTTTAGAAAATTGATAATTAGGATCTTTTATGACTTGAGTATTCACTAAATCTTTAAGTATTGTAATAAGTGTACGCCTATCCCAATCATCTGTAACACGTCCACCATAATTGCATTCTCCTGTCAAATAATGAATAGCTTCAAAAGGAACTTCATCATTTTCTAATATATATAATTGAAGTTGTTTTATAGATATCTGGAAATCAGATTCATTAAATCCATAAGGGATATTCCATCCAATTGGACCAAATTTTTTTCTCTCTTGGATAATTGCATGGAAAAAACAAATTCCAAACAATAATTTTATAAATTCTTTTTGTTTTCCAGGACACCCTTCAAAAAAATTCGGATCATTTACAGGGTCAGACGAAAATGAACGAAGAAGATTTTGTTGAAGACCTGTTGGTGGTTCATTTGTCATTTTAACACCATTTTGCAATATTGAGACTGGAAATTGTGGACAAGGATAACTAGTTAACCAGAGTCTAAATAGCATATCTGTATTGGTCAAGTCAAATGAATCGCAAATGCTTTCTAATTGAGGCATCCAAGAAACTGATAAATGACAATTTTGCAGGCAAACCCAATCTCCATTCTCTTGAGCATCCTTTATTAATGATTCTGCTATAGGACCTTGTCCCTGACCTAAAGATATGGAAAAAAATTTCTTCTCATATCCTTTTCGTGAGGCAAAAGAATATAATGCATTCAATGGATCTGCGCCAGGAGATAAGATAAAAAGAAGTGGAGAAAGACAATTTGAATCCATATAAGATTTTTCCAAATCAAAAGAGGGAGGTATAGTATATTGTTTTCCTAATTCATTTTCAACTAAATCTCGAATTGCTGAATTAATTTTATCTAAGCGAAAGATTCTTAAAACTAAAAGTTTTTGGAAATGAGATAATTTTTTATCCCAGCCCCCAGGAATAGGAGCTCGTTGAGGTTCTGTTAAATCATAATAAGTTCTCCAAGAATTAGTATCCTTCATAAAATCTGATAGAATTCCTCTAAAGGAACTCAAATTATTTAACAAACATAATTCATCCCATGACTTTTCTGCAAGCCATTTCGTTGGATTAGCTTTAGGATTATCCAAAATAACTCCACCTGTTAATAAAAACATAAAGTCTTCCTGATTTAAATTATTATTAGAAAATAAAATGCTAGTGCATAATACGAAGGAAAAAAGAAGTTTGTCTTTTTCAAAAAGAGATCTACAAACATTACTATATAATAAATGAGTAAAACTATCATATAAAAATTTAAGCCTACGAATCAAATCTTTTACTCTAGGGCTAGTTTCGATTGAAAGGATATATAAATTAATAAACCAATTAAGAGAATATTGATACATAGGATCTACATTTGGCAAATCTGTTAAACAATAATATAATGAACTTGAGTGACGAGCAATTGGTCCGTAACTAACTCGAAATTTTTCAATATTTTCATGAGTTTCTTTGGCAGTACCTTGTTTTTTAAGAATATCTTGAGACAGCATTTTAGCATTATCTAAAATTTCAATAGCCTCTTCATCTTCTAAAATATTGCCTTTGGTTGATGAAAGAGTAATTAGAATGTCATCTTCTACTTCCTTTAAACGTTTTTTATTTTCTGCACTTTGAATTATTAAATTTTGGCGTTTTTCCTCCAAATCCGGCCGTTCCTTAGCCACAACAATTCCTAATAATTGATCTTCTAAACCGTCAATTGTTAAAGCAAAATTTACCAAGGTTATTTTGTTAGCTACTTCTGGTAGATAGTGTGGATTTCTCAATTTTGTAGTAATATATAATCTGAATTTAGGATCGTATTCAACAACATTATCACCTAAAGATATAAAACATTGAGGTCCTACCCAAAAAGTACTTTTAAACAATATTGGATCTAATGGAGTTTCAAGTTCTTCTAAAACCGCTTCCAAGAGAGCAGGTTTTCCATATTCTACACAATGTTCTAATATTTTAATATAATTATCCTGTAATCGGAAAATTGCTAATTCATTAACTTTTTCCATATTTTTTATCCACTTATTTGCTTGACCTTGAGGGTCAATCATTAGGGACCAGCGACTGGAAGTGTCCACAATAATAGCATTTTCAATAGAAAAAGCATCTCTAGGAAGTCCATGAATATTCCAACTTTGAATTTTTATTTCTGAACCAAGAATTTTATTAAAGCTGTATTCTTTTGAATGTGGAATATTTAAATCTATTACATATTGTCGCCATTTTTTAATACAATTAGCTCTATAAGTAGATGTAAATGGTGCTAAATAACCAATTAAGCCACAACAAACCAAAATATCTCCAGCAAGACTATCATAATCTTCTTGTAATGTATTTGCAACAAAAGTCCATCGGGCTTTTTCACCACCCAGACCTCCTATTAGTTTTTCTGCCCGATATAATTTACGAATACATAAATCCACTTCTTCATTTAAACGTCTCTCTTTTTCAATAGCCTTTTCTAATTTTTGTCTTAAAATCGACAATTTATGTTCCAATTGTTCAATCATTAATCTTTTTTCTTTTAATAATCTAAGAGTATCATTTAATTCTGTTTCTGCTTCTTCTAGTTTAGCTTTTTTAGGGCCAACAATTTTAGCTGCTTTATCATATGCAGACATTGCGATAATCCACTTACATAAACCTTGAGCGGCGCTAGAAGCTTTTGCAACAATTTTAGGTTTAAAGTTAGGATGTTTTAAATATGTTTGTCTAATAACTTTGATTATATTCTCAGGAATATGATCTTTGTCAAATTCTTTTAAGTTATTTAAAAAGTTCATATCTGCCAAAAGTCTTTTACTTGGTCCCCAAAAATCAATTATAGTTGTACCAGTAGCTCTATCTCTAACTCTCTCAGGTGCAATTCCTTTAATAACACAAACTGCTTCCATTACCAATTTTACAGTCTCTGGAGGATTTTTCATTGATTTGACAAGTGTAATATCAGCAGGCTTTAAAGTATTTAAAGCAGCTAATGCTTCATCTAAAATAGGTATAACTTCAGCCAAATCAGCTTCACATTCGTTTTTAAGTCCCTGAGCAACCCCTGCTTTAACGTTAGCCACAACTTCATCTTTTTTAACTGCTGCTGAAATAATTTCTACTTCACGGGTTTCTTTTTCTATCATATCGCGCATATTTTTAGAATCATTTGCAGCGATTACCAGCTGTGGTTTAAGTTGGTTTAGTTCTATTTTCATTTGTTTCACTTGTTCGGCAGCAAATTCTAATCTATCTAAGCCGCCAATATATCTCATTTTTGCAGTCATGATCTCTTCCTGTTTTAAATTAGTTAAAGTAGTAAAAGCTCGAATTAGTTCTAGAAAGGCCGATGTTGTAATATATGTTTTGCGATTGGTATCTTCATAAAATTGTTGAGATACTTCTCTTGCAGAAATATGGAATTTTTGACAGACAATAACAGCTGCTTTTTTTACATTTTCCTCCAGATTAATAGGCGCGATTACACGTTCTGCCACTAATGCTAAAGATTCTTCTGGCCAATCAACATACCAATCAATAGTACAACAATTGACAAAGGATTGGTATAAACGGATTCTGTTTCTAAAATTGTTCCCGATTGGACTAAAACAAAGAATAACATGTAATTTTGATTTGCATCTAGAAGTGAAAAATGCAAAAACTTCTAATGGACTTATATCTAAATTTCTGTTTCCTCCTTGAGCAGCAAGTCTCACCAATTCTAAAAGCTCCTGCCTTTCATCAATAGCATAAAGATTGGGAACTTCTCCAGAATTTAATAATGCATCAATATCTAAAAGAAAATTTTCATTAACAATTTGATTTTCGGTGAATAAAAAAGTGGTATCTTTATTCAATCCTCCAGACATTTTCAAAAGTTTTTTTAAATCATCTCTCCATTCATTTATATTATAGTTTTTTGTAATTTCAGGTTGAAAAAAATTATTTCCGGTCATAGCAGTAGCTAATTTAGTGAGAGATTGTCTCCCTGAACCACTAATTCCAACTAAAAGACCATTTCCTTGAGATATTACTAAAAGTCTACATATTCTGACTAAATGAATTATTGCATAATGAAAAAGTACAATATTCATTTTGTTTTTATGTGCCGCATTATATTCCTCTATAGTCGATTCAGCAATTTTAATGATATCGTTTATGGATTCAATTTCTTCATATTTTTTTTCTTCCTCTATTGCATCGGGGTCCATAAAATTTCCAAAAAATAAATAATTTATTGATTCATAATTCACCATTCCTGCTTCATTTTGAAAGCGTTCTAGTGTCATTTCTAATGAAGAATGAAAATATTTTTTTATACATTCTTGGACTAAATTAAAAAACCAGGCGATGTCATCATTATCGGTCAATCTATCTGCAAAAACTCGAAAAACTTCATTAATCCATAGGCGAATAAATGTATTTTTATCAACTATAGACTCTTTTCTAATCATTCCACAACCACGAACGACTCTAGAAAAATCGCGCATATTGAAAATATAATGGGATTTAACAGGTGTTGGCCGTAGACCTGCACAAGTTGTCTCATAAAGTTCTAGTGTTGCATTTATAATTACCATTATAGTCCCCATAATATCTTGAGAAAATCCTTTCGATTTTAAAAGTAAAAGTAATATGTTTGAAAAGATACGGATCATACTTTTATCTAAAAATGGATTGATATTAAAAAGTGCAAAATGTCGGAGAAAACGAATATAAATTGTTTGTCGAGATCCTCCGGGAGGACCCATAGCTGCTATAACCAAAGTATCAAGAAGCAGGATTTTTTCGGTTGTTTTAAGATCATACCAATGTTTATGGTCAAAAAACTGACGCAATAATTCTAAGGGGGGCTGCGACCCATAGGTATCCTTAGCGGGCATATTTATATCGTCAATGAAAATAATTGCAGTTTTTCCTTTTTCAGGGCCATATATTCCTCGACGTCTTTTATTTAATTTTGATATCACAAGATCTTGAGTTTGATTAGCAGTAATTAACGCTGATAAATTTACAAAAGCTGGAGTATATATTTCCTTGTCTATTCCATACATAATATGATTTTGAATATAAAAACTTTTTCCAGTACCAGATTGTCCAGTAATAAGGCAAGCGTGGCCATATCTTACATGTAAATCAAGCAAATAAGTATAAGTCAAGGATTCTACAGTAGGAATAACAGTTTGATCCAAATTTACGGTTTCTTTTATTTGGTAGTGCTTCAAAATATCACTCCATAATTTAAAACTTCCTTTTACTTTGAAAGTATATAAATAATCCATAATAATTCCTTCTAGAGGAGGAGCAACATCTAAAGTTTCTTCAATCAAACGAGGCATAGGATGTTTTTCATTTGTCTGTATCCAAAATGATCGGAAATAAGCATCAAATTTTTCTCTTTCATTTTCATTAGCAACTCCAGTTATAACCCAAGGAATTGCAAACATAAAAGCAGCTTGAAGCCAAACAAGTACATATTTTTTATCTCCGCCATTAATTATTAAAGCTTCTTTAATTAGCATATCAATGAAATTTATAAAAGTATTTACGAGATTTGAAGGGCCTGCATATATTTCCTTTTTACATTTATAATTCGCAAACTTCATACATGATGGTAAGAGCCAATCAACAAGAGTTTGAATATAATTTATATTATCATCTATATAATCTGGATCCCCTTTATCAAGCCAAGATTGAATAAGAACTTCCCAACCCATAGTTGCAGGCTCGATATAAATCATACCACATCGAGACACTGTAGCTGGAGAAGCTTGTTCTAAATCCATTACTTCAAAAATCATTGACATAGTATTAGTCATAGAAATTACTTCTCCAGATATTAAACATAATTTTTTGTTATCATCTAAAACTGTATTTAAGGATTCAATCCAAACTGAATCAACAGGTCCATCAAATATAACCCATCGCCTTTCTATTCCTTCTTTAGTAACAAAATATCTAAATGATGTTGCAATAACGCCGTCAGACCATTCATAAGATATAGGATCAAATTCTCCATAAAGTTGACCTAAAGTGATAGCTTTTGGATTTATTGTTCTATAAATTACAGGATATTCCAATTTGTTTTCACTTAATTTTGTTAAGGCTTCAGCTAAAACATGAAGACATTGAGTTTTTCCTCCAAAAGGTTCTCCAACTAACATAAAGCCATGTCTAACAATCATCATTTCATAGGTTTGAATTATTTTAAGAAGAAATTGTTCATTTGGCTGTAAAATCCTTTCTTTTATGACCTCATTTACAGCCTCTAAGAAGTGTGTATAATCAGGTTTTGGCAAAATTACTCCAGGAAATAAATCTGACACAATACCTTGAAAGAGAGGAATGTCTTGTGCTAAAAATTTTGGTAAATTTACATCCATAATTGAACGAAGAAGTAAAATATCTTCACTATCATCAGGAAATTTAAGTTTTAAATTGCCGGCAGCTATAAGAACCGTTTTTACTGCTCTCATGCCATAATCATAATGAAATTGAGAAGATAATTGTTCAGAACATAGTTTATATGTACTTACAATTTTCACAGACAAATTCCTAGCATCTATAAAACCGTAGGAGTAAAGTAAAATCTCACCTATTTGAGCATAATCCGGAACCATCATAGCTACTGTTCGGAAAAGTACTTTTAAATTATCTGGTAGTTCTGATCTTCCAGCATATCCTGGATTCATAGTAATACACACATAACACGCTGGATTTAAAGTAATTTCTGTTCCTTCGAAAGTAAATTTTTCAAGATTAGCTCTAAGTGCTTGAATAATACACATAATTTGTTGTGCGATCACAGATAGCACTTCTAAATCTATTCTATTGAATTCATCAAAACAAGACCAAGCTCCTGAAGAGGCAAGTCCTTTAAAAAATTTTCCCATTGCTTTGTAATCAAGGCCTTCGGAACAATTAAATACAACGCATTGAACAGCTAAAGCTTTGGCTAAATCTTTAGTTGTTTCTGTTTTCCCAGTTCCTGCGGGACCTTCAGGAGCTCCATTTAGATGAAGATGGTAAGCCCCCATCAATGTTCGATAGCAGCGATCCGTTAGAGGTGTAATAACTAATCTAGGAGTATTTCCAAGATATTCATAAGCATACAAGACAGATGCATTAATAATTCTCACGTAAACATCTTTTTCCCAATAATAACGCATTTGAGCCATCCATTTAAAATCAGTTTCTGATGAACAATTTTTATGATATAAATCTTCAACAACATCTTTTGCATGAACATCTAAAACCACTAAAGCACCAAGTGTTATTCTTGCTTGTGGACTCAATTTATCCCGCACTCGGGCAACAGTAAGATTTAATTGTTTGCCAAGTATTGTGTGGTAATTTAAAATTTCTTGAGGAGAATCTAATCTGAGGACATTGGTAACATCGGCTGTCCAATAAATTTGACTTATACAAAGCACAACTTGCCCTGGCCATATTGTCATCCAATCCGTACGTTTAGTTGTAACATAATCTTCAAAACTTAATTTTATTTGTTCATGGATAGATTTTTTCATTTGTTCTTCGACTTGTACGAGCCACTTTTCTACACTTCCACCAGCAGCTACAGTGTCTATTATATCAACCAAGGTAATTTCTTCTCCTTCGCCTGAAAACATTGAATGAATTTGTAATTCCTCATCAAAACCAAGTCTTGCTATACCTTCAAAGCATTTATATAAATGAGGCTGAACTCGTAATGGGTTTTTGGTTTCTGAAAGGATTTCTAAAATTTCATCATTGGAGAGGAAAAAAAATCGTGGAAAATAAAGTCGCTTTTTCTCAAGATACCTATTTACCCCATCAGTGATATCTTCAAGTAATAACAGAGAAGCTTGTAAAGCTTCAAGAACATGTGGAGAGCCTGCATTAATAAGAACATGAGAGTCCACAGCTAC
Organism: Euborellia annulipes; assembly: GCA_023213315.1. Classification (NCBI taxonomy): domain Eukaryota; kingdom Metazoa; phylum Arthropoda; class Insecta; order Dermaptera; family Anisolabididae; genus Euborellia; species Euborellia annulipes. The sequence continues at coordinate 64,698 of JAKCPI010028181.1, read as the reverse complement.
TGCTTGCATTAATCCTTTGTATGTATTATCTACTTCATTAAATAATACCCCTTCTTCAGGCATTTGAGCAACAATATCAGGTGAAGAAAATATTGGCAATAAATAAAGCCATTGAGACTGTACTTTACCCCATGTATCTATTGTTAAGTTTACTCTTACTAATAATTCATACCATTCCCGCACCTCATTTTCAATAGGTTTGACAAAAGCTGAACCCCTCATTGTTAAGGTTTTAATTAAATGATCATCTAAAACTGCTTGAATATCATCTAATTGTATTAAAATAGGTAAACCCGTATCTTTATATAAACCAACAGTAAAGCAAAGTGGCTCCCATTCTGCTTTCATTCTCTCTAACAGCATTTTTAAAGCAAGTTCCTTATTTGCACTAATACTAATAATTTCAAATAGATCCATATATGGTTCTAAATTTAATGCAATCATTTTCCTTAGCGTGGTTCCAAAATCTGGGGTTAAATCAAACCCTATTATTGCGGACATTTCATCCCAATGGCGTTGTGTTAATGCTGGATTGCATAAAACTTCAACAAATTGTAAATATGGACGAAATGCTTTCATTTCCTCCAAAGCCGAATGGCAAATTCGCATAGGAGCTGGCCATTGTTTCCAATCTGGATCTTCAGGATTACCTATTAATGTGAGAGGGTAATTTTCTGAGATTTGTGTTCGAATACTAACTCGAAAATTCTTTTGTGTTTTTCCAATTTCTTTAAAATAAAAATCAAATCGTTCTTCAACAATAACATATTTTAATAATTCAAATGGCCCATCCATCCATACTTTCCAAGATCTTCTCCAATCTCTTATAAGTCTCATAAGTCTCATAATTGGAAAAACAGCTTCCTTTAATTCTTCTTTCTCGGGAAATTCAGTTGGATCCCTTCCAAAAAGTGCTTGCTCTTTTCTTATCCAATCATGCTCTTCTTCTAAAACTTTAATTTTTATTAAATACTCGTCCATTTCAAGAACATAATCATAAACATTATCTACACAATCCATTCTGTTAAAACTAGCTATCCAAGGTAATAATCTTTTAACTTTAGTCTGTAATTTTTCAATATTATTAGCCAAAATATCTTCAAATTCATATTTTTTGGCTTCATAATTTGTTGAATTTATAGCAAATATTGGCTTCATGTCTGATAACCAACGTACTAAGACAGTATTTTGATCAATTTGTTCTTGTGTAATAGTTGCCATTTCCATTAATTCAACTAAGTATGCCATTTGCTCTGTAATTTTTTCTTTTTGTATTTCCATGAACATAGTGGTAGCCCAGAGCATATATTGCCCTTGTTCTAAAAGTTCTCGAGTATCATTTGGAATAATTAGAGCCTTTTTTTTAACTTCTTCAAAATCTTTAATTATAACATGATTGGTTTCATTATATTTAATAATAATTCCTTCCACTAATCGATCAATTAAAAGTAATGCCTGGCCTTTAAGAAACTCGATTGCTTCATCTTGATTTACTAAAATAAATGTAAAAAGTTCATTACCTAATAAATTTAATATGTTTCCTATTTCTGCCCTAATGCGATAAATTTGTTTCTTAAGATTGTCATATAACTTTTCTTTTTCAATATATTCATAAAATTTTTTTAAATCATCTGAATTATAAAAAAATCTATATCTTTTTCGTAATTTTTCTATATGATTTCTCACGTCTATAAATATTATGTTAAAATTTAAATCTAATTGAGTATGAGCATATTTTAAAAAATTTTCACTCAATCTAACGGGTAGATATTTTTCAAATGCATCACTTCTCATCATTAAACGTCGAATTGAAGGTAATTTTTGAAAAAGACTACTTATATAATTTAAAATCATATGAAATGTATATTTAATTTGTTCAATTGATGGGTTAGCTAATATTTCATAAGGTTGCAAATTTGGAAAAGTAAGATTAGTTTTAATTCTGGCCATAAATTTTTTATTAGAAGTTGCTTTCAAAATATCAATAATTGTCCTACGCATCAATTCCGTGAGTTGAACTTCTACCATATTACATAAGCAATTGATATATTGAGGGCGATTTTTAAAGGGTATAGGTCTTAATGGTCGTAATTCTTTAAATGGATTCCACATTTCAGGAAACCAAACAGCAATAACGTATTCATCAATATTATTTAATTGATCCATGACCCGCATATTAAATTCCCCTAATTCTAAAAAATCCCCTTTAATAAACTCTTCCATTTTTATCATTGATTCAGGTAAACGCCTTACACCTAAACTATGAACTCTAGCTATGTGTTTATTAATCATGAATAAATGATCGCGAATAAGCTGTCGATTTTTTAAAAAAACGTCATACCTTTCAGAACGACCTCCTACTTTATAGGGTTTTGGGGGTGCAGTTATCATATATATTTCATCATCACATGGATGAAATATTTTAGAATATAACTCCTTCTGTTGATTTTCTTCATACATTTCTTCAACTTCTTTAAACATTCTGTTGAGAAGATAATAATATTTTTTCATTAAATATTTAGGGATTGCCCTTTCGATATTATTTCGCCATAGTGGGTTGAATGGAGGAGGTTTCACCAAACGAGCCCTTGCACGAATTTCATAATGGTATACATTTTCTCGTTCTTTTAAATATGGTGGTTTTGAAGGATGTTTATCTCGAGTTAGCCACGTATGTATTTTATCCTTTTTTGCGCAGTGTCGAAGAATTGCCTTGTTTCTTTCTTTATGAATAAGTTGAAGATGAAAGTTATTTAATGGTTTATTTGCAAAGTTGTCGATTTCGAAAGTTTTTGGATCGGGTAACGGTTTCATTTGAGGAAGAGGAGTTTCTTCCTCAAGAAGTCTTCGAATTTCATTTTCGATACTGACCATCTTGACAGAAAGAAAATTAAAATAATCAAAGATATGGTATAAATAACAGTTAATAAAATTAATGTAAACAAAAACTTCCATGGTAAACAAACAGGTTGTATGACGTAAATAGGCGGTGAGTATAGTGGAAAAAAATTATAAATTGGTATTAATTAGATACAATTATTAGTGGTGTAACCAAAGGGGCTTTTGGGTTTTTAATCCCTCCCCTCTTCAGGAGTGGGGAAAAGATAGAAATATATAGTATATTACGTATATCATAAATAGAAGAAAAAATATTTGAAAATACATTCTCTATTATTTGTAAATGTTTCTTTAAAAAAAATACAGAAAAAAAAATTCTAACAAATAAGTTAATTTTAATTTTATTTTGTTTTGCGAAGTGGCCAGGCCATCCCATCTCTCTTGATTGTTTTTTTCAATTGTAATATTTTGAACTAAATTATTTATATTATTATTTTTATTTTGTTTTTATTTATTTCCTTGCAAAAATATATGATTGAAGTATATAATATATCAACACTCATCTGTTCTGAGGATTATCCAGACCGAGATCGAAACTTCAATACGATGAGAAATTGAAAAAACAACGAAATATCACTAGCTGTCTCTTCTTTTCCAGTCTACTTATCCTAATTGAACTACCAGCTATAAGCCCAACGTATCTAATTATAGTTTTGTTATAAAGAAATGACCTATTTTGTTATAGGCATTTGTAAAAGTTGAAATCTGATCTGAAAATGAGTGGAGTAGACAAATGCATTGTAGTCCCTTTTTGTGTGTGTGTTTGAAAGAGAGCAAGAGGTGGGGAATTTGCACTTGTGTTGGTTAATGCTTCTCCATTAGGCCGAGATGACACTAACAACAATTTATCCCATTTTCGAGTTGCATACATCATTCATATTTTGTTAGAACTTCTCTTTTCCTATAATCCTTTTACTTGGAGCAACAACATCGAAAGATGAATTAGCACAAACCATTCTTCTACTTTTCAAAGAATATTAAAAAAAAAAAAACATTTTTCCATACTTATAATAAATTATAATATTATTTTTTTCTAATATTTTTCAACTTATTTTTTCTGAATAATGATGGAAGGAGAAAAATAAAATTGCATAAAAAATAATTCAAGATATAGGTCTATAAGTATTAAATAAATAAATTTAAAAAAAAAAATTTTTTTAAATAATGTTTTAAAAAAAAGCTTTTTATCTGAGACATATTGTATTTAATCGACGAGATTTTGATGAAGACTATTTTTTTTCAGCATGAATATATTTCCATTTTCTTCATTGCAAAGATTAATGTTAGTGTAATTTAATTAATTTCTACCATTAAATAAGCGTGACAGGAGGAAAGGCTAATCGACAAGATATTATCTCCTCTATTTAAAAGACTATATATAGGGTGCTTAGAAAGTATAAAAACTCGTTATTAATGACTTCCCATTCTCTTTTTCTTAGGTGCTTCTCTCTTTGATCAAACTAAAAAGTCGGGGAGTGGAGCTTCAAGCTGCGCGTAAACATCGGCTCAAAAACACGCGAGTTTTCTAAAGTGCCCTTTTTTTTTTGTCCCTCAAACAATCAATTCACTGATCATAATTAATTGACACAAACAAAAAACATTTTTTTCAAAAGAGAATTAAAAAAAAAAGAAGAATTCATATTGTGAACATATTTAAAAAAATATAATTATCTATGATAATTCTGTTTTGTAAATGTTCGGTTGGAATAAATTATTTTCTTACCTCGTTAATTTTATTAAAAGGTCATTAAGGGTCTTTGAATATTAAAATCTCTAAACGCATATGGGTAGTTTATTGTCTACGTGTCGAAACGTTATGTTTTATCGGTCATTTATGTACATAAAATATTCTTTGTTATTTATCCTTTAAGAATACCAAACATGTGACCTCACCCTCTTTTGCTGTCTTTTCTCTTTCATCTTTCTAAATCTCAAAAAATTTTATAGCCCAGAGGATTTTATTTACGTGTGTTGGTTTTTTTATGTGTCAATTTATATAAATAAAAAAAATGGCAGTCGATTTTGTTATTCCAAATCAATATGTATGAATATGAAGATGGCGTTAAAATGGAATAAAATAAATTGGAATACTTTTCGGAATTAAAATATTTCAAGAATACTTCATTAAGAACGAAATTATTCTTTTTTTTTTATTTTAATCACTCTTTTAAATATTAATTTTTTTTTTTTATAGAAAAGAATAGAACTTCTCTAGAGAGGGCAACGCAAATCCCTAGGGAAATTATTATGTGAGCATGCTTACAAAATTTTTGAGGCAATATAAGGAAATAACATATTTTTGTCCTTCATGGCTTATTATTATACTAAATTTCCTGATTTCGTAACTAGAACATTTTAAAAGAAAGTGTTTCTAAAAATTAAATATGTATTTAAATGCAGATGCAACTCACCAAGGCGTGTTGCAGGTATGCGTCAGGGTGAGATATCTGGCCCCCAATTGGTAGAGCATCCTGAGTACTCCTAAGGAGTTTCCAATGGCATGTCCACCCTCTACTCCAATTAAACTGGCCAGACGCCCTGCCGCTTGTGCCTCTTCAATACCTGCAAACAAAACAAAGAAGAAATTAGTTGTTACTTTCTCTTACCTATATATATTAATATATATAGAGAGAAAGTTATGAATTCATGTAAAAAATTCGATGTCGAGATTATGATGCATATACATGTTTTGAGATCCCCTGAATCCAAAAAAATGGTTTTTGCATCATGGTCTGTCTGTGATCAAAATATCTTAGGAACGAAAAGAGCTAAGATGTTGAAACTTTATATTTAAGTTAGGCACCCCCTGAGACGTAACACGACGCTTTTAAACAAAATCGGCCAAAAAATACTAGTACTTTACTGATTCAAATTCAAAAATCATTATTTTATCTTGACAAAGACTTTAAATTCTTAGTAAGCCTGCGAGTAATCAATCAAGAAAAAAAAATAATTTTATGAGACCATGGTGTTTTTTTATAAATTTGCATAATATACAAAAGAGAAAAAATTCTAAGATGGTTAAAAAAAACCTTTCAAGTTTGATTTTCGTAAATTATTCATCTTAATGAACCTGGTTGTTTCCCCAGAAACGAACACAACAACAATGAAGGAGACAAACTGATGCCGTCATTGACCACATTCACTCGGAAATAATACAGTGGAAATGTTATAGAGTAAACTGTCAACACGGATGTACGATCTGCTTTTAAACAAAAGTCAGGACAGGTTACTTATAAAGGTTGAACTATACAAGACCTGTTTTTCACAGGCGTGAATTGTCACAAAAAAGTTGTTGCTCTGTCTCTTTTCCAGTCGGAAAGGACAGCAAGTTAAAGGGTCTTTGCTGTTTTTCTCTCTCATCATTTATATATCTTTCCACTTCCTTCTCTATTAGGAAATTATACATATTATAGAAACTTCTTCCTGTTAAATGGTTCCAGCACTGTTTTTAGTTTCTCTTACCTCTAACTAATATATATAGATAGAGAGAAAGAGAGAGAAAGTATTGGATTCAAGTAAATAAATTTGATTTGGAGCTTGCAAAATATCTTAAGGACCAAAAGAACTAGGAGGTTGAAATTTTATATTTAAGTTAGCACCCCTGGAACGTGTCACGAAGCTTTTGAACAAAATCGACCAAAGAGTACTAGTACTTTACTGGTGTACTTTTTCAGTTTTTTTCGATTTTCTCAAAATTCGCATTAACGATTTTGACTAAAATTCAAAAATCAATTATTTTTTTAGATGCTCTTTCAAATGTATATTCTCATTTTGCTCTTAAAATTGTTTGAAGCACACTTTACTCTTATACTTCATAGGAAAAATAATTGCCATGGTAACAAAATATATTTTTCCATGTTTGTAAATTTTGAATTTTAATATATCGGTGGAAACTAAATATATCTGGACACAAAAAAATCTGGTGTGACAAGCACAGAATACAACTTTCGATTACCGAAGATAAGAGAAAGTTGGGTGCTGTGCGACCAGTCACACCAGATTTTTTCATCTTAAGGAGGCTTTTTATATCAACTTATGCCCGCTTTTTTTTTTATTGACCTTTCAAAGCGATTGAAAAATATTTATGAATCAAGAGAAATAGGCCTAAATAATATATTCTTGATTGATGTTTCGGTTGCCAGTCCCCTTCATGAAAAAGGGCATAACATATGTTCGAAACGATATTTGAAAATTTATTATTTATTACGTCAGATAAAATTTTTTTTATTCGTTTTCTTCTTTTCAAATTAATAAAAAATTTTCCTGTATTTTTTAAAATTCTTTCAATTTTTGAAGAGATTCCAATCTATATTATTTAAATTTTAACGCTCCTGATCTGCGGAATCGCTTCGCAAAGGAACAGTAGAATAAATTGTGATTAATTTCAGAGACAAGTCAAGTAATCATAATTTACTATAAAATGACTAGAATAATTTTGTAATTATTTTTGTAATTCATAAAACAAAATTTATTATCATTAGTATATTACATGATCTAAGTGTTGGTTTTGTCACCCTTGGGTTTGATAACCATAATCATCTTGCAATTTCATGATCGCATAACATACATGGAGATATGGGTTGTATGATCTACAATATAATAATACATTTACATATTACCCTATTAATATATCAAAATACGATGAATTAAATTTCATTTTACTCTAAAAGATATCATCTCCTACTAATAAAATATACCAGTATTAAATTAAGTAGTCTATATACTAAAGTCAAAATTTTGAAAGGTTAAGTTTATTCCTGAGTCGGAGAGAGAGCAAAGCGCCTAAAAGATAGGCAGCCGTGTGTTTTTTTTTTTTACCAGACTGATAACTGTTTTGTTTATAATTTCTTTAATTATTAACAGATTTTGACGAATAAATAATTTTTGAAGAAAAAAATATCAAGTGAATAATTTCCCAAATAATTTATTTTTTTTCCGAATTTCTGATTGAATTTTTAATGCGATTAAAAAAAAAAATAATCGTTATCTCGTAAAAATAAAGGACTCCAATTGGTATATATAAATGTGCCTAGACGATAAATATCGTATTTAAATAATTTGAATATCATTATATCATTAAGTTATGGTCTTAATTTCTTATCACTTCCACAAAGCCGGTCAAATATATTAAATATATTTTTTTATAAATTGCTTTTTAATATGTTTTTTATTTATTAAAATAAAAGCGCCTAGATAAATAAATAAATGTTGATTGGGTCTTCAGAGTAAATATCAAACTTGCATCCAACCAACATCAACATTGCCACTTTACATATTTACTATTGTCCAAATGAATATCTAAGCTAAATACAATTTACTGAATTAGGATAACTACAAATAACAAATACACATTGAAAAACATAAACATGTTTCAATTGTAAAGCTATAAATCATTTATCTCGAATTAAAATGAATTAACTTAATTAAAAAATGTTTCTCCATTTATTTAAAATGGAAAATATGTAGTATTTGAATAATTTTATCATACACCTTTACTCTATATTAAAACTGAACTTTGCGATAATCGATTTCAGTATAAAAATATCTCCGATTGGGAGATCTTTAAATATGGCATATTACTTAGTGTAAATCATCAATCAAGGTAAAATTGAACAAGTTTTTGTGATATAACTAGGGAAAACGAGATTATCCTATAACTATTCAAGCCCGAATCGAGGTATTTATTGAATATTAATATCTAGTTCAAATCAATACATCTCGAAAATTATACAAGATAAAATTTGTGGCTATTGGTCAAGGGAATTCGTGAAATTTGAAAATTTATACCTTTGAATATTATATAATTAATAATAAATAATACCATACGGGAGAAAATTAGAAACTGTTACTCTTTGTTAGTGAGTTGTCTAATCAAAATAATTTTCCCTTTGATCAAAACAATAAAATTTTCATATGAAAATTAATTTATTCAAGCCTAGAGTTATTAATAAATGCTCAATTGCCTCTTTAATTTCGGACGTATTTTCCCTACGGTTAGTAAAGTTGTAAACATGAAAATTGAATAATATTTTGTTTTACTAAAAAAAAAATAAAAAAATAGCTTTAAAGTGAGGGATAATTCATTCTAGATATATTTATGATGAATTTTGAATAAACATATTCGCGTTTTATAATTTTCAATTTTTCATATTAATTTTTTTACGAAATAAAAAAACATTTATTTAATTTTCTAGGCTTTTTGAACTTAATCATCTTTCGCCTGATTTTTTTTTTTCACACTATGCAACGCCTAAATAATAATGTGTATGTGAAAGCTTTTTAAAATATAAAATATTTTGCTTTTAAAAGAAATTATAAAAGTGATTAAAGAGGAAAAAAAAAATGGATTTTGAAGTTGGAAGCGTTATATTGCAATATTTGAAATGGTCATGCATTTTATGTATAATAAAAATAAATTAATTGGATTCCAGAATTCCTTGTAAAAGAAATAATAACAAATTTAAAAGATGGGGTGGCCCTAAAAAACAAGATTTTGAAACGTCCTCTGGTAGCCATGGATTCGATATATAATATATTAAAATTAAAATTTGGACTATACATAGAACTACAAAATGGGCTCAGGAGTCGAAAAAAGAAAATTTAAAAAAGTCAAGAGAAGAATTATGTAAATATGCTATGTGCCATTGGTTGCATAAATTCGTTCATTTTTTGTTCACTGGAAGGTAGGTAACCTAAAAGACTAACTAATGGATTATTTGGACGATGATATGCACGATGGAATCAAGCGCCATTAATCTAAATCTGAGATAAGTGACATTTCATTTGCACCCTTGTAAACAAAACCAATGGCAAAGACTTTTTTTCTTGTTTTATACAAAAAAGTGCACAGAGTAAATGTTGTGATTTAAATAAAGAGGTAGAGGTAGGTTTTTCCCTACAAGTTGGCGGTCTTATCTCAATTTTAATCATAATGGCGCTTAGTTCCTTCATGCATAACATCGTACAATTGTTCGAGAGCTAAGATTGAGGCATTTAAACTCCCTAGTTATTGGCTAACAACTGAACATGAGTGATAGATAGTGTGAGCGTTAAAAAAAAAATGTATATTTTGATACCATGGCAACCATTTGTTCTCTTTCCTATGAAGCACAAGAGTAAATTAAAGTGTGCTTCAAACAATTTTCAGAGCAAAATGAGAATATACATTTGAAAGAGCATCTAAAAAATAATTGATCTTTGAATTTTAATCAAAATAGAGCGAATTTTGAGAAAATCGAAAAAAAAACTGAAAAAGTACATCAATAAAGTACTAGTACTCTTTGGTCGATTTTGTTCAAAAGCTTCGTGTCACGTGCCAGAGGGGTGCCTAACTTAAATATAAAATTTCAACCTCCTAGCTCTTTTGGTTCTTAAGATATTTTGTTCACAGACAGACAGACCATGTTGCGAAAACCACTCAGGGGACCTCAAAACGTGTATATCCATCAAAATCTCGACATCGAATTTTTGACATGAACTTTCTATATACTGTAGGCCTATATTAACATACATGGAGGTAAGAGAAAGTAAAAATATTTTATGATCATTAAATTTTCTAATAGGGATATTAAAAAATAGAGAGAAAACTGAAAATCAGCTATTAATTGTATGTATCTGAGCCCCAATATATATCGTAATTAGGAACCGACCGAATATTCGGTTTCGGTTACGGTTTCAGCCAAAAATCATGGTTTCGGCCGTAGTTTCGGTTTCGGCCAAAAAGTAGCCGAAACTTTCGGTGGGATGAGACTCGCATGCAAAAAAAAAAAACGGGATGCATTGGGTGGGATAATTGATTTTAATTTGGCAGAGCATTGACCATGGTAATACCTGTAGAAGAGAGAGAGTGCAGACACGCTTCTTCTATGATCTAGTGACTGTAGGGATGCAGTAAGGGTAGAATCACCTATCAGTCTAATTGCACGCCTCTGTATGGCTTCCAAGGAGGAGGGAAAAAAAAATTCAAAAAAAAAAAAGGTAAAATAAAAAAAAATTTTATAGGAAATACAAGTTTCGGTTTCGGTTACTGTTTCGGCCGAAACTAAGGTTGAGGCCGAATATTCGGTTTCGGCTGAAAATCTTGTTTCGGTCGGACCCTAATCGTAATTAATAATAAGTACCGTTTGGCCTATGATGCCAAAAAAAGATTATTTAATCTAAAAATCATTAGCATTACTCGTCAGAGAGGGTGGAGGACTTATTACTCCATTTCTAAAATCAATAAAGAAAGAAAGGAATCAAAAATTGTCCGAGTATTCGCTCCCTTTTTCTTTTTTTTTTTAAGGGTTGATGCGAACGAGAGTGGTAAGATGGAGAGCAGAGAGAGAGGGGTAGCCTATTTTTTCACTCTTTTGGTAAAGTTAACAAATAGCGCCCATTCACACGCATTCCGGAAATTCTCGCGCCACAGAAAAATATCGCCTTGGGCTTACTTTTTATTCGCAACAAAAAGAAAAAAAAATGCAAGCTCAAATAGTTACGAGAAAAAAAAAAGCCAACTGAGAGGGAGAAGAAATGTTAGAGGTGGGGGGGGGGGGGTTGTGTGAGGGAGGTCAAAAAAAAAAACCAACGAGTTTATTTGCGACTTTTTTTTCACTTTACACATCTATTTCTCTAGGAGGAAAAGTCATAGCATGAACCTTTTTAGTGGAACACATAATGTTTTACAAGCTTAATTAACTTTAAATTTTTTTAAGACTAAATAAATATTATTCTATTCTTAATAGAAATGTTATTTTTTAAATAAAAAAAAATAAATTATTCTTCGTTTTGAGTAATTTATTAATGTTATCTTTTTTGTCGTCATCTTTTAACTACTAATTAAATAAAAATATTTTTTTTGCTACACCCCCTTGGGAAGAAAAACTAATTTTAGATTCAGAAAATTTAGTAGATCAGGATTCAGTCAGAAGGAATTAAATAAATAAATGATTTTTTATTTATTTATTCCTGTCCACATTTCGAGGACATGTCGCTCATTTAGTTTTGGTTTTTTTTTTTTTTTTTTTTTTTTTTTTTATAATTTTTTATTTATATGTTTTGTATATGTGTTTTTTTATTTTATTTATAAAAAAAGGAAGATTTTTTTGTCTATATTATCCTTTTTTTGGGCGTTTTTGGGTTTTTTTGTTTTTTTAGTTGCTTTTTTAATAATTTTTTAGGGTTAGTTGGCTGCCTATTTTAAAGATTTTTAGTGCCTATAAATCCGAGCCCTACTCATTTAATCGGAACGGTCAAATAGTCAGGCTGGATTATGTTACAAGTGTTTTGTAATATTTATGAATTTTGACTGACATTTTTTTTAAGAAGCTACTATGAAAATAATTACTAAGAATTGGAGAATTATTTAATAGTATTGTTGTACTTCAATAATAAATAGGCCTAGTGTTTTATTTATAGATTTTTTTTTATTTTATTTTTTAAACAAATTTCGGATTAGAAAGGAATTAGTTGGATGTTTACCTTTGGACGTGGTGACCAGAGCCATTTGTTTTGGATATTTGTCAACGAGACGTCGAATGACATCGATTTGTTCCAAGGCCAACTGCACAGCATCCAAGTGTTGTGTCGAGCAGGGCACATAGGCGGACCAGAACTGGAAGGAGAAAAATAAAACATTAGTCAAACTGATTTAAATTATATATATATATATTTATATATATTTTTATAAACTAAAATAGAGTCTTTTTGAGTTAACAATAAGGTTAGATAACGAAATCAGTCTAATTTTCAAAGCTAACTACGTTCTGATCTGTGAAGAATGAAGTAGGATCTTTACGCGGCTCCAAAGAACAGAGAAATATAGAAATTGAAAAAATCTTATATATACAGTAGTAGCCTATTGGAAGTTTTGTATAGCTGGTTAATTGATGTAATGGAAGGAGAAGAAAAAGAGGAAACAGCTTATTATATTTTGGTTTATTTTTCCCTCTGTGCTAACGTTTCGGTCATGTTTAGGACCATCTTCAGAGCATTAGGTATGTCATCATTAATTTTAACATTTCTCCTATAATAATTGGTATATATTATATATAACTAATAGGCTTATATGTATATTTTGTATATAGTCAATGATAAAGTCTGCTAGTGAAATTTTGGGACTGTTCTCATCGAGTTTAATTTATGAATTTATAAACTGAACTCGGTGAAAACAGTCACAAAATTTCACTCGCAGACTTTACCATTGACTATATACAAAATATACATATAAGCCTATTAGTTATATATAATATATACCAATTAGTATAGGAGAAATGTTAAAATTGATTGAAATTAATGATAACAGCCCTAATGCTCTGAAGATGGTCCTAACCAGGACCGAAACGTCAGTAATGAGATAAAAATATAATTAGCTACTCTCTCTTTTTCTTCTCCTTCTACTACAAAAATCTTATAGATTTTAATAAATAAATAACTTAATCAAACTTTAAGTTGCTTTTAATTTATTTCTCCTAGTCAGAAGAAGTTTAATCATCTTATTTATATTTCAAAAAAGAAGCCAAATAACACGGAAAAAATATATAATATATAGGCCTTATATATATAGCAATTAATTAATAGAGTACTAAGATAGCAAGTATAACTTTTTAAGACTCAGTTCAAAAAGTAAAAAAATATATCAAAGGGATGGTTTAAAACATTTTTCTAAATTAATTTATTTACTCTTTTAAAATTAAAATATATAAAATATACAAAAGGGAAAGCTCGTCTAAGGTAAAATATTTTTAAATAAATAGTAAAAGAAAATTTAAATTTTTAATCAAAGGCGTAATTAACAACCTCTAGGAGTTTGATTATAAAAAAAAATTGTTTATTTTAAATTAGCGTTTCTTTACGTTAATTACTCATTTAAAGTTCTAGTAATATTAACGAGAAAAAAAAAAGAATTTATAATAATATTAATTCACTCTCATATTAATATTAAAATGGTCAAGTAACATGAAATATATATTTTAAATGTTATTTATTATACATATCTTTTTTTACTTGGTAAATATATAAAAAAAAAAAACCTTGTGGAAATATAATTATAGTCATTAACTATCGATAATGTTTTTGAGTAGACATTAAGACAAGATATTAGAGTATAAAATGTAGAAAATATGAAATAGAAAAAGAAATTTCCTTATTGAGTAAACCCCTGAAGATGCCACAACCAGACTTACTAGAGTTGACTATCAATAGAATTTTTTATAGTCGTCCAGTTTGTTCACATTTTTATATTTATGTACTAAAGAGTAAATAAAATTATTTATATTAACGAATTCTTAAATAACAGCTCTTGATGACCTTTCAATATTATTTTTATTATTATTTTTTATATAAAAAAAAATCAATAAGACGCCATTGATTTTGGTTCATTCTTCTTATCTCAACACCTTTAAGCTCAAATCTCTTCTTTTTTTTTTTTTACTTTTTTGCTTCTTAAGATAATAAATAACCTTATTTTAGAATCAACTAAAGCAACCATAGCAGAAAATAAAACGTAAATTACCGATGATGCTTTAAAAGTCTTCTATTTTTTTCAATTAACAAAATTATTGGACTAATTAATAATAAAAAAATGAAAAATATTATTTAGTAGAATAATAGAATGATTAAGTGCAATGTCCGCCTTTGAACTCAAACAGAAGAATAATTCTCCTCGACCTAAGGCGTACATTGCGTCTAGAGGAAGAATAATTGTATATACCATCTATTGCAATAGTATTGAGACTAAAGCCCGGTAGTTAGATAGCTCAAATGGTACACGATCACTAAACATTTTTTCTGATTAAAACATTGAGATAATTTTTATTTTGATATATTTTTAAATTTATATTAAAAAGTTAAATTTTTTATGGTTAATATTTTGTTGGTCATTCGGCCTTTTGTCTGCTTTGATAAAGGTATTTCTCACACAGGCAAGCTGCCATTTGGGCTGCCTAACAATCGGGGTTTAGTCTCAATACTTTTGCAATAGATGATACGTATGAGAACTTATACGAGTTCCTCTTCTTTTTTTTCGAAAAATATTATTTTTTTTTTTTAAGAATTAATAGTTTCCAGATTGAGATGTCCTACTTGTCATTTGTGTTGGGGTGCAAAAAAAAATTATTTCAATTGAAATAAAGAGGAGACTAAATGGCTACATATGCAAAATCGAGAGAAAAAAAAAAGTACATCAGTACAGTACTAGCTCTCTTTGGCTTCATTCTTCATATAACGTGTCAGGGGGATAAGTAACTTAAATATCAAATTTCAATCTCCTAGCTCTTTTCGTTCTTGAGATATTTTGTTCACATACAGACAGATTTTGCAGAACCCTCTTTTTTGAACTCAAAAGGCCTCAAAATGTGTATTTCTATCAAATATTTTTAACAGGAATGCAATACTTCCTCTCTTATATGTTAATAAAAGAGAAAACAAAAAAATCTCTTAAAATTTCAGACATTTAAGCCTATGAATTATTATAATAGAATTTTTTAAACTTCCTATTGTTTTGTTTTTTAGATCCTTTAGTCAGCCTTGCTTGAGTTATTTCATATCAAAGACATTTTTCACTTTGTGAATGTTTAAATATTTTCCATACATCTGGGTGTTTTTTGTTAAATTTATTTTTTCACGCAAAGTGTGAGAATATAGGCAATAGGTTATAAATTTCGAGTAATATGTGGATGGAAGAGCATCTTTTTTTCCTCCCGAAAAACTTTGCTAAAGTATAAGACTATAGGGTGCTATAAAGTATATTTTTCCACTTTTCTCGTTAATTTAACAACTCATCCACTTAAAATAAAAAAAGAAGACATGTTTTAGTGTGATCAGTTTGAAAATGGATTCCATTTGTTTATTACATTTGATGCGGTATTTGACCGAAGGAGGAGTAAAGTCTAGGGTTGTTTGATTGAGCTACAAATAAATGGACCGTGTTGTGGTTGACTACACCAACCCTCACCCAATAGCCATCAATATTTCATCCTCACTCCCTAGGGCATTCTCTTGACTTACATATATATCTCTCTGAAAGGATCAGATATATCAGATTAAATAATTATACAGTTGGATAATGTTTCATAAACGAGAAATGGGAGAGAATATTTTGAGATTAATTCTGAATTATTCAATTACGTTCATTTCGAGTAGTCTATTAAAAAAATTCTTTTTTTCATTTGAAGCCATATAGCCTACGAATGTAATTTTGAGGATGATCGATATTATCCTGAATAACAAATTATATGAATTGTTTGTTATTTTTTTTTTTTGACTCTGTATAATATTTTGAGATTAATTCTGAATTATTCAAATACGTTCATTTCTAGTAAGCTAATAAAAAAATTATTTTTTTCATTTGGATATCAAATGGCTTAAATAAAATCATCGGGCTGTCTGGGATCCGAACCCGCGACCCTTGGTATACACGGCCAGGTCGCTAACCCATACACCAAGCCCGAGGGCCTAAATAAAATTTGTGTGATCGTTAAAACAATATACATAATTAATATTTATTAACTCAATCCCAATGAGTCTTAAAACCACGCGGTGCGGGTTCGGATCCCAGGCAGTCCGATGAATATTTATTTAAATCATTTTGATAACATACGATATAGATAAAAGTGCCTGGACAAATATCATATTAAAATAATGAGTAACGTTAAAGTCTATATGGCCGAAACGATTTAAAAAAAAATTCAATTAGTCGAAAAAAATCACAGATTCGAGGTTCAACTTCCGGATAAATAATTTTTATCCAATTAGTCTACAAATCAAATAGAAATAATAAAAAATATAAATTTTCGGTTAAATATATATTTAATTAAACCAATAAAATCATTTGATACTATGTATTTATTGTAGATTTTAAAGAATTCACTTTGAAATGTTATAATCAATTACTGTCTAATGAATTATTATACGATGAAAATTATTCAAATGAATTTCCAGGATTATTCAGTAATGAATTCATTACTAGGCAAATGATTTATTTTAAAAAAATCTGGTATGAACGGCTGCATTGAAGGTAATTGAAAGTTGTGTTGAAATTTAGTTTACGGCAGTACATTCAAGATTTAAAATTTATAAACCTAGAAAAATATTTATATTTTGTTACCAACTATTTTTCTCCTTTCCTATGAAGAGTACATGAGTAAGTATTGCCTAAAAAAGTGTATTTCTATTAAAATCTCGAATATCGAATAATAATAATAATAATAATAATAATAATATATTTTATTTCTGATTTTTACTAATACATTTTTTGTACAATTTGACAAAGTATTATTTTTCACTAGATTTTTGCGGTCCCATGTCGAATATCGAATGCAATCCTTTCTCTCTATACCAGAGTATATTAACATACAGTAAAACCTATAGGTTAGAGAAAGTAATAAAATAAACTCCTAGATGGATTGAATAACGATCAAGACAATATACCGACTAGACTAACAATAAACTGAATAGTTTTTGAAACCAAAATTTACGAAAAATGTCGTTTTCTTCGTTGATTATTTCAAAAACTATACAGTTTTCGGAAAAATGTCAAGGAATAAAAACTTTTTAGAATTGAGTATTTTATCATAATATAACAAAAAAAATTGAAAATTTCAAAATTTTGGAAAAAACTTTTTAAGTAAAGTACTACTTCCAAGTGACGTATTTACTCCAAAAGTTGATAGAAATCTACAATTTTAGTGTAAGGAGCATATACCAAATTTCATCGATCTAGCTGCTTTGGTTTTTAAGCAATCGTGTTCACACATACACACACACACGGACACACAGACATAATGCCCAAAATGGTATTTTTGAACTCAGGGAGGTCTATAAAAGTGGAGAAACATCAAAATCTTGAAGTCGAATTTTTTTACGATTACAATACTTTCTCTTTATATTCTATACGAGAAAGTAAAAAAAGAAACTTGAAAATGTTATTTTTTAAAAAGCTGTCACTATAAAATAAAACCGTATAGATTTAAGAACAAGTTTAGATAAATTATTATTCTATATTGAAAGATAAATTGAGCCCAAAAAAAGCTTTTATAAAGTTTCAAATTTTATTCGAAAAGGAAATACGATATATTCGAATGTGTTGTGTATATTAAACATGTACATATAAAGACGCAGAAATTCCAATTCAGCTAATAGCGTAAAAAAAAAAAACAACGATAATTTGATTGATAAAATGTGTCAGTTTTTATGAAATATTTCTATTAATTTCTGATAGAATGTTATATGAGGGAGGTTCAGGGGGGTGGAAGATATTTACGCTTTTCACCAAAACGAAATACTACACCGTAATATTTTACCCTTGTATTGAATAATATTTGATGATGCACAAAATTTATACCCATACATTGTTTATTTATTATATTATCAATAGAATAAAAGAACCATAAAATAATTTGTAAACATAAGTTTTATGTTTTAAAGAGAAAAAAAAATTAGATGAAATAAAGGGTGGGAACTTAAATTTATCGGCAAAAAAAATAGAGTTATGATAAGAATTATTAAACCTTTCTGTTATCTTTGAGATTCTTTCTCTTCTCTTGGAGTGGATATAGATTTATTTGTATATTAAATAAAAAAATGTGAGTATGATTAGTGTAAATACGTAATATTAAATACCTGCTAATAAATAATTATTTAATTTTTCTTAATATTAAAAATTTTTGTCAATATTATTATATTTTTAAAAAAATAAAGGCGCAGAAAGAAAACTTTTTTTTTCGAGGAGGCGTAATAGCATAAAGTTTGGAAGCCGAAGGTTTAAAGTCACCAACCCAACCAAAACCCCACCCCCAACCCCAACCCCCCCCCCCCCCCCCCACCCACCCACCCACCCCAATTTAATTTTTTTTTTTTTTTTTTTTTTTTTTTTTCTTTTTTTTTTTTTTTCTTTTTCCAATTTTTAAAAATCTTTTTTTTTTTTTTTAAAAATTTATCTCTTTAATTCCAATTTTTTTTTTTTTTTTTTTTTTTTTTTTTTTTTTTTTTTTCCAGTCCCCACCCCCCCACCCCAGCCCCAACCCTGATTTTTCGACACCAAACCCACCCCAACCGAAACCGATTGGTCGGTCATTTTGTTTATATGGCCAAAGATGATACAATTTTCGCCCGTGACCCGTGGCTCAGAGAGAAGACATTAGCTTCTCTTGCACCAATCATTTTAAATAAATGGGGATCGGGTCTAAATGGCCTTAGATGCCGAAAAAAACATTAAACAAATTTAAAAAAAAAAAAATATATCAAAAGATTTAAAAAAATTATATTTCACATTTCCTTTTTACTTCCTCTTACCTATATATGTAATATATATATGGAGAGAGAGAAAATATTGGATGCATGTCAAAAAATCGATGTGAATACACACGTTTTAAGGTGAATCCAAAAAAGTGGTTTTCACAACATTGTCTGTCTGCCAGTGTGTTTGACACACTGTGTGTTTGACAAAACATCTCAAGAACGAAAAAACCTAGGAGAATGACTTTTTATATTTAAGTTAGATACCCCCCCCTGAGGCTTGAAAATAAGCTTTTTAAACAAAATCGGCCAAAAGGTACTAGTACTTTACTGATGCACCTTTTCAGTCTTCAACGATTTTGTTTAAAATTCATAAATCAATTATTTTTTTATCTTATCTAAGGTAAGAGAAAATTGTGAGCTATGTGACCAGTAACACCAGTTTTTTTCCATTATTAATGAAATATAGATTTATAGGTATAAACTTGACCGATTTACATAAGAATAAAGTCCTGTGTAAATTGAAATCGTGACAACGTATGTAAAATTAATTAATTTTTAATAAAAAAGAAAAAGAGAAAATCTTATTTATTACAACAGATTGTCTTATTAATAATGAAACTTTTATCTCTTTATTCTTAAATGCAAAAAATAGTACGATAATAGAGATGATTTTGTAAAATAAAATATTTATTATTCAATTGACCTTAATCCCTGCTTAGTGAATTTTATACTCCGAAATAAAGAAAATCTAATCTCTATTTAATTCATAATATACAATAGATTCGATCTCATTTTATCATATCACAAACAGAACTTGAAATGAGAAATAGGGACGAAGAGAGAGAGAGAGAGAGAGAGAGAAGAGAAAACGATGCTAACCTCAGGGTTTACTCTGGCTCAGAAGTGGAATTCAGATATTAATACAAGAATTGAATTGCATCTGACAAGGGTTAAATTTTTAATTAAAAAAAAAACGGCAGCTAAAGATGATATACAAAACAATTTACAAACAGAATAGTTAAGAGATTTTACTTTTTTTTTATTAGAAGTATGGAAATAAAAATGAAGGTCATTTTGAAATAAAACGTGACGTCAATTTTTTCAAATTTGTCAGGAGAAACAAAAAAAATCTGGTGTGATTGGCGCACAGCACACAACTTTCTCTTACCCATCAATAAGAGAAAGTTATACACCGTGCTGGTCACACTAGATTTTTTGGGTCGAGATATATTTAGTTTCCCATAGCACCTTAGTTTCAAACTTGACCACGCGATTCATAGATGGCTACGAATGCTTCCATATCAGTAAAGTGTACTTCAATCAATTAACTAGTGAGTCCTATACCCACTTCAATCAATTAACACGAAAAATTTCACTGATATACTTTTTAAAGAGAATCTAAAAAATATTGATTTAAGAATTTTAAACAAAATAGTTTGGAGTGAATTTTGAGAAAATCGAAAAAAACTGAAAAAATGCATCAGTAAAGTACTAGTACTTTTTTTGCCGATTTTGTTTAAAATCTAACCGAAAAGGGTTTAAAAATGAATTTAATGGGTAATTATACTATTGTATTTAAGAATTCACATCACGATAAAGATATTTATTTACAAACTTGTGCCGTTTATTAATTTCAATTTTCTTTAATTTATTATTCTTTCTGACTATTGGTTTAGTAGATTCCCTACACGCGATCATTAATTTAAAAAATTTTTGAACAGGTAATAAATAATTGATGGTAATTATAACACTGTTTTTAACAATCCCCCATAAACTAAAATAACGTAGTTTAAAAAAAATTGCACCTAACTCTATACTAATACAACCCATTTATTATGATAAGGAAAAACTACATATAAATTTGACATTTTTTTTTTTTTAGAAATTTGATTTTATGAGATTAAAAGTTTTTATTTTAATTTCATAATAAAAGTTACCTTTTTAAGATTATAAAATAAAGATAAATAAAAAATTAATTTTTTTAAATAACGTTTAAAATATTTTACTGGTAATTAAATTTTCTTTTACATTCGGTAAGGATGAAAAATTGAACAAATTTATTAGTACTCTTTGGCCGATTTTACTCAAGATTTTGTGACCCACCCCTGGTTTTGCCGCTCTGTTCCCAGGGTTGTTCCAGGGCCTTCCGGCGAATATAAAATTTCAACCTCATAGCTTTTTTCATAATACACCTTACAATTACCTTAAATAAGACGCTCAACAGGGGAGGGTTGGCTTCCTATACGAGGTGAGTTGTATTATTATTCACTTTAAAATAAAAGGTATAGAAAAAACAAAATATGCGACTTTTGATCTGTCTAGGACTCGACTGAGGGAGCCTTTGTTTACGTGAGCTCTGTTTATAAAAAGATCATAATAAGAAATCCCATTTTGGTAAAAATATAACAAATGCTTTTCTTCTAATCTAACATTATTTGTAGATGGAAAAGCTAAATAATAAAAAAAAAAACATGAACAGATGATTTAAAATATTCATAGTTCTCTCTTAAACATTTCCTCCCTCTAACCAGCCCTAACAAGCCTTAATAGATAAAATATTTCTCGTGTTATTTTTTATGTAGCTTTGGGTTAATTTCTAAGTGATATAAATTAGAAAAATTTATTAATAGATGAAATAGTAAATGTTAGAAAGAATAAATAAATGCAAACGCATGGACAGAGACCAGCTAAATTAATCTTTGTCGGTTAAAACAATAAGAACAAATAAATTGGGTAGCTCCAATAAATTGATTTTTTATGAAATGTAGAATAAACCTCAAATACCCTTTCATTGGTGAGTTGAAATCATTTATTCTAATGAGAGAAATGAAAAAAATACCAAAGGAACGTCTAGCCTTTATTAATAACTTATTAGTAAATATCGATTATCAATTATTCTTTTATAAGATTATTTACAAATTATTTTCCCATCAATTTTTTCTCTTTAATAATACATATTTTTTTCAAGGGTGGTTTTATATTAAGTCGAATGTATATTCTATGTTGGTAATTAATCATAAAAATGTTCATTATTCTTGTGAAATTTAATTAATCATAAGAAGTTTGTGCAAGGGTCTTAATTTCAGACTAAAGGTCTGTTTAAATTCTGATGTAAAGGAGAGGCATCGGCCATCTTTATCATCGGAATTCAATAAATCAATGCTATATCAATGCGAACGCTAACATATGGTCTCTATAATTTATAAAAATGCCTCCCGAGATCGAACCAAAGAGGAAATGAAACGTATTTTTAACTCTTGTAAAAAAAAAGTAAAAAAATAAGAAATGGCCAAGTGGGAAAGACGTTTTTTTGAGAAAAAAAAAAAAAAAAGAATGAGGGGATAATGTCAAAGAAGATTTTTGTCAAATGATATTAGGCCTACTCCCAACTAAATAATACATCTTTAAATCTAAATTAAATTTTTTTTTTAACATTTATTTAACTTGGAGATGATTTAAAAATCCAATAAATAAATTGAAATTTATCAAAAGGCTACTTTAATAAAAATACAATAAATTGAAGGAATATGATATAATTAATAATAATTATACCCGAGTAAAAATGATTAAAAATGATCGAGGGATCTACACGCCCGAAGCAGGTCTGCATAGTGAACCTTTAGGGACACACAGGGATAAATACGCCCACACTAGGGACACTTAGATATCCCTGTGTGGATCCCTCGATCATTTTCTAAAATTTAATAAATTTTACTCGGGTAATTACTATAAAGGGTAAATTATAATGGAGGAATGGAGTCAGCCAAATCGGATTGCTCGAGGTTCAATAAAACTCCCAGAATTAGAAGTTTCGACCTGAATTTATTTGACTATCTTCAGTTATTGGAAATTATACACATTATGAAAAGTGTACACATGTTGAAAAATTGAAAAAGTGCAAATGTGATTGAACCAGGATTTGAAAATAATAAAATTTATTTGCTTCATACAAAATTATATGGTTCCTGATCCCTGATCTTAGGCTCAGGAACCATTTAATTTTGTATGAAACAAATAAATTTTATTATTGACAAATCCTGGTTCTATCTCATGAGAACTTTTTAATATGTCTATAATTTCCAATAACTGAAGTAGCCAAATAAATTCAGGCCGAAAAGTCTTATACTGGGAGTTTTGTAGAACCTCAAGCATTCCTATTTGGCTGATATCGCCTGCTGAGAATCATAGTGGCGAAAATCCGAAAATTCAATTTTTGAGTTAAGCCTACCAAACCTTGCTAAAACGTCTTCTCTTTTGAGTGGCAAAGTGGTGAAAATATACAGTATTTTCGATCTTTGCTATTGATTCTGGTCTACTCATTTGTTGCCCGGCTATTTAAATGTATATGTTTATAAAACTTTCAAACGCCTTTTCTTCAATTGTTGAATTTCGGACTTTCACCACTATGATTCTCAGCAGGCGATATCTCCATCCCTCCATTATAATCACATTACAGTCACAACTTCAAGTAAATAATTAAAGGGTAAATTGTCTTGTCTTCAAAGATATGTAGGCAAAAAATATTTCTATTGTTAATGGGGAATTTCGTATTCATATATTATTTGAAGAAAAAAAAGACAATAGTTTTCTAAATTTCTCTTTTTATATATTCCTATATTGCTTTTAAAGAAATATAAATTTTACCCTTTGAAGTTGGAAAAAATGTTCTCGCTTTGTTATCGATAAAATGACCAGATAGCTTTTTTTTCTCCCGGTGAACGTTAAAGAATGTTGAATCGGCCAGCCGGAAAATTGAACGAAAGCGGCGAAGAAAATATAACATAATAACAAACCAAAGAGAGTATAATAAAGAAAATAAAATAAAATTGAAAAAAAAAAAAAAAACATTTTTAGGTATGGATATTTGGGATTCTTTGCCACCATTTGAAAATATGTGAGCTTTAAGTAGAGGAGGAAAATTCGAAAGAGAAAAGGAGGGATGCTGCAATGATAAAGAGATGTACCATTTATCTGCTGGTTCCTAGGGGGTACAAAGGGCTTAGTCAAATATCGCCATGCAGGGAAATAAAAAGCTCAGCTGGTTACAAATAGTTCTGAGGATCTTGTTCCCTTGAAAAATGATCACTTAGAGAAAAAAAAGGTTTGTTAAAATAATCAAATAAATGATATGATATTTAATTTAGATGGAAAAAGAGCTTCTTTAAGCTTTTCATTCATTTTTAAAGATAATAAAAAAAATCAAGTATATAGAAAGCTATAGAAAAAAAATCTGGTGTGACTGGCGCACAGCACACAACTTTCTCTTACCTTCGGTAATCGAAAGTTGTGTACTGTGCTTGTCACACCAGATTTTTGTGTCGACATATATTTAGTTCCCGACAGTAAGGAACATTTGAATTCAGATGTAAAATTTATAAGTATGGGGAAATATTTATATTTTGTTACCATGGCAACCATTTCTCCTATCTTCCCTATGAAATACAAGAGTAAAGTGGTCTTCAGAAGATTTCAATTGCAAAATGAGAATATACATTTTAAAGAGCATCTAAAAAATAATTGATTTTTGAATTTAAAAAAAAATCGTTGGAGCAAATTTTGAGAAAATCGAAAAAAACTGGAAAAGTACATCAGTAAAGTACTAGTAATCTTTGGCCGATTTTGATTAAAAGCTCATTTTCCGGTCCCGGGGGTGTTTAAGTTAAATATAGAATTTCAACCTCGTAGCTCAATTCCTTCATGCTTAAAATTGAACACACACCCACCCACCCACAGACAGACCATGTCGCGAAAACCACTTTTTTGGATTCAGGGGACCTCAAAACGTGAAGATCCATCAAAATCTCGACATCGAATTTTTGACATGAATCCAATACTTTCTATATATATATTACATATATACATAGGTAAGAGAAAGTAATAGAATTTTATCGAGATCTCATTAAACTATAAAAGTTTATTTATCACGGTGTAATCGAATGATTCTCAATGAAGAAGAGGATATGAGTCTAAAAAATGTATCATCATAATTACTAATTACTTCATATTAAAAATAAATACTTATCAAATGATAATTAGTTAAATAAACGAAAGACTATTTGTTATTAATATTATGTTGGATGGAATTTAAAAAAAAAAAAAAAAAGGAAGCGAAATTACTTGGAGAAATAAAATTGACTTTGAGAATATATTAATATAATGATAATTTTCTTCTGTTTATTTTTGATTTGAAAATTAATATTTACTTAAATTGAAAATTCATTTTTAATCTTTTCTTTGTGAGAAGGGAATTAGATTTTTTTCGAAAGTAAAAAAAAAAAAAAAAAAGGGAGAATAATCCCAAAGTGAAGATAGAATTATGATTTGAGGTAAAAAAAAAATCGAGAACGTGGAGTTATAAATGACTCAATTTTGCATATAAATTTACTATTGCGGAACATCTCATATATAATGTATTGTTAAGGGTCAAGTGGTGCCAAGCGAGGTCAAAGTACGGATTGGTGACCCTGAGCAATCAGTGTGTGGAACGTCCCCAGCCATCGGTACATTGTATAAAATAGGCTTATTACAGTATATATAAATAAATTCAACCCCTAAATGGTCTTAGTAGCCGAAAAGGGTTAAAAAAAGTCATTCGAATTAACGATTTACTGGATAATGGAAAATGAAATAGGCTTTAAAAAAGAGAGGTATAAAACGTACCTATAAAAATATATTATTATGTTCAATTAGACAGAATGCTATATTGGTTCCTGATGTTAATATTTTATAAAGCTTGTTTTTAGCATTTAAACTTCGTCCTTATTTATTCAAATTAATTTTTAAATAAATTTAATCGCTTGGAAATTGAAGTGAGTCTTCTAATGTTCCTGCAAAATAGGCAACCCAAATGGATATAATTTTCTCTTTCAATCATTTTTTAATCCATTGTTCTTGACAGACCTCCTCTAGACCAGTTGATGCTTCATTAGTAATTAATTATAGGAATTAACTGATAAGTATGCGAATAAGGTTGCCTATCGTCCAGAATTCAAAAACTAACTAGTAAAGAAAAGTCAAACAAACCAAGAATAATGATTGAAAATTTAATTATTATCTCGCTCAAATATTCCATTAATATTATTAATACCCAAAAAATAACTAAAGGCTAGACGTAACCACTCGTCTATATGTAAATTTTAGAATTATATTATTCTTCTGAGCATAGAGTTAGGTCCTATAGTACGCCGAACTTTTGTAATCGCAACTTATCTGTTTATATTCATAAATATAATATGACTTTTAATATTAAAAGTCAAATAAATTCCGATTTATGTCTCTATTTATAAATGTTTATCCATTAATCAATGTTGCTGTTTATTTTACCCTTAAATAATTCTCCAGATATTCATTCATATAAATTTGGATATTATTTTCTTAAATTGATTCACTAACAGAAATAAAAAAAAAAGTCTAAGCTTATATAAATTATTTTATCAATCAAGGGGAAAAATTTTCCTTAGAATTCGTTTTATCATCTTTCTCTTTGTCAATATATAATAGAGATTAAAATTTAATTAAACAAGATTTTAATTTAATCCCAAAGAATAATATTGTCTTTTTAACAACTTTTGTCCAAGTGAATAAACAAAGGGAATTTATTCTAGATTTTATTAGAAAATTTTTCAATTTAAATTATATTCAACAGGTAATTGATCAAAGATCTCAGTTTCGAAATATCAAATTTAAATTTTAAATATTTAATGAAAAGAATTGAAAAAAAAGTAAAAAAAAAAAAAAAAAAAAACATCAAATAAAATTTTCACTATTTTATTCTGTTTAAAATATATTAATCAAACTTTAAAAAAAAGTTCCTTTTAATTATGAATCAAAGGGGGTAATTATGTGTAAAATTTAGCAATGTTGGAGCTCAGCCAGAGAAGGGTGAGATTGAAAGAACAATTTTTTTTTTCACAGAGGAATGGGCCGCGATACCGACTAATACGTACAAGCAACTTTTAACCATGTATCCGACCTATAATATACCAGAAGTGAAATTTTATTTTAACTGGTTACATTTGGACTGAAAAGACTTCTAATTTACCCGAACCCCTACATTATCTTACTCGGGCTATGGATTTTTTTTATATCGGCAATAAATAAATAAATATTTTTTGAAAATTATTAATACAATAGAAATGAAAAAGTTTAAATGTAAATATGAACAATATATTCTATTTAAATTATAAAATTTCTAATGAGAAATTGATATACTCAGTCACACCAGATTTTTATAAATAGGACATCAAATATTAAACCAAAATTAATGCAAAAAATAGAAAAGGATCTATTAAAACAAAGATAAAACAAGATGCCAAAAATTCTATAAAGGCAAAAGTACAAAAGAATTAATTCACAACAATAAAAACAATAAAAACAAAAGCAGAAAACCAAGATAATAAAAAATAAACAATAAAAAGCAAAACTACAAAAGAGTAAGAAAAAAATTTTTTAATTTTGTTGATTCCCAACCAAAAGAGGTAAGGAAGAAAAGAAGAGATTCAAAAAAAAATATTTGATCGAATTATATTTAAGAATAGTTTTCCAAACGTTGATTTAAATTATATTTCCTCTATTCTTAAAGTAGACCTAAATGGTTTTAATAAAACAAGAAACGTCAAGATAAAAAATATAGAAGCCTAACGCTACTGTTGACTCGAAGAGAAAAAAAAATCACCAAGAATATTAGGTTTATATAAAAAATATTATATGATATTAAAATTCCACAAACTTATTTCAGTTCATTTATTCTCATTCTAGAATAAATATATTCATATAATGTTTTATCTTCATGTAAATCTCTCGCTGTTTAAATTAAAAATGAACATTAACATAGCATTAGTGGAGGATGGCTTCTAAAAAGTCCTGAGGCCGTTGGGCATAAAGGAAAGAGAGAGAGAGAGCCCTAAACCCTAAAACCCGCAGAATGGACTCCAAGCCGGCAATAAAAAGCTCATATGCACGCAATTAAACGGATCAATTATTTAGAATTTATGATTATTTCAACCGGAATGGGATTAGCGAGATTTCACGCTGAAATCAAATTATTCGAAATTTACCTCTGTATTTTTTTTTTTATGATTTATAGAAATTACTTTATCTTTAACAGTATATACGGATAAAAATAATATTTATATACCTTTTTTTAAACTAAAAGAAAAATATATTGAAAAATAATATAATTATATTTTAGAAACTGAATTTTGGTTTGGAAATAATAAATGAAAAAAATTTAGAAAACAAATTCCCTGATGTACAGTGAGCGCCACAATTAAGTCCTCATCTGATAGCTATAGCCTTAAGTATATGGTATATTATAATATAACTATATTATAGTTTATAGTGAAATAATTTTAAATTTGAAAAGGAAAAATAAAATTATTTCATTATATTTTGTTTGTGGGTCAAGCGCCCTATTGCCCCAGAGAATCGAACCCAGGATCTCCAATCTTTTTAGGGCATCGGTGTGCTGTCCAATGCACCAGGCGACCTGGGCTACCAACAAAAAACATGAGCAATCATGTTAAATTAAAATATCAGCCGAATGAACTAGATTTTTTGAGAGTATTTATTACCAGTTAATACAGGGCCGGGGGGGGGGCAGTGGGTGCACGTGCCCCGGGCGGCAGATATCAGGGGGCGGCAAATTTTGCGTCTCTAAAAAAAGGTAAAATATTTTTTTCGGACGGGAAAATTTGGTTCCGCGAAAAAAAAAAAAAAAAAATTTCGCAGAAAAATTTTTAGATCAAAAAATTTTAAGGAGGGGGCTGCAAATTAAATTTTGCCCCCAAAAAATCTCCTAGTTCCGGCCCTGAGTTAATATGATGGAATTATAATATCCTTTCAACAACCTTTTAAATAGAGATAATCAAATTATTTTTATTATTTTAATTGCTGAATTTTTGATACGTAAAAGCATGGTTTGTTATAGATTTGTGATATAATATAATGAATAGAGAGCTTTCATTATATATTAATGTAGACTAGAAAACATAATGAAGAGAAAAATCATATAATTTAAAATAAAATATTTTTTCAGAAATTCAATCCCACTCTAAATGAAGAAGAAACAAGGTTATTTAAAAGGACACCTCCCTCATTTTGACTTTGAAGAGAGAGGGAAGACCAGTTTCTTTGATATTGTATTAACATAAGTAAACAAAAATTTGTACAATCCAGTTTTAAATAAGAATTTTTGTTAAACTTTACTCTTAAACTGTATTTCGGTTTGCAATTTAATAAAAAAAAGTTTATCCAATAAATAAAATGAATATTAATATTTCATTAATTTGAATTTTCTCCCGATTTTAATTATTATATATATTCTAATAAATTCACATGGAAAATTAATTTAAAATATGGTAAATGATGACAATTATTTTAATTATATATATATATATATATATATTGGTAATTAATAAATATAAAATTCAATTTTCAATTTAATTTTGCTGAATTTGAGGTTAGAATTCAAACAATTTTAAATTTAATAAAATGGTCTGGACCCCAATAAATATATATTAATAAATTATGAGTATCGTTTAAGTCTTAAATGGCCTAAGTTGCCGAAAAGACTGTGTATGTGTGTGTGAATGTGAGAGTGAGTGGGAAAAAAGTGTGTTAAAAAAAAATTAATAATTACATATTATTATTATATATTATTTATAATTAAAATAAACGTCATTTATTTTAAATTAATTTTCAATGAAAATATATTAGAATAAATAAATTTAAAATATTTTTTGTCAAACGTCAAATTATTTTTTCTTTAAAAAGTAAAGCTTAATAAGTTTTTTTTTTTTTTTTTTTTATTGTTATTAAGACGGGTGCCAAAGAACATCTCCAGATTTTTTAGAATTATTATCATTCGTATTTCTGTTAGGGAAATCAAAAATAGAATATTAATTGTAATTTTAACTAAATTTAAATCTAATCATTTCATCTTTGTGTTGTATAATTACCAAGTTAATTATGAAATTTGCTCATGATAGTGAATATAGGGCTCGAGATATCGTTAAATCTAAACACAAACTTGAATGGAGGCAGAGGAAGAGACTCGATAAATATAGAATATTTAAAAGAATCTAATTAACTAATTAATAGAATATTAAGTATATGATATATACACTAGATTAGTTTAAATAATTTTTATTTAGCCTTTGCCACTATCAGAGGCTATTTGAGTTCTGTCCATATTTATCCAAATTAATTGCCAGTCAAATATATCTCGTATTTGATGTTAAATAAATATCATTGAGTAAAGAAATCCCACGAAGAAAGAATTTAAAAAGAAATTAATTTATATTCTTTAGATTTTTAATAGCTTTTTTTCAATATTTTAATTTGTTGAACTTGATGGAATTTTTTCAGGTCAATTAATTTTTTATATAAGTTTAATACTATTTTTATTTTTATTACTGAATTAATTTTATAAAGTCTTAAAAGCAAAAATTGCACGTCAACCCCAACCTACTAACCATAATCACTTTATGAACTGTCACTTAATAATATGTCTCAGAAGAAAGTTTAAAACAAAATATTAAAACTGGATGAAAATTTATATTTATTGCGAAATAATTATTTCATTAAAATTTGAAAATATTGAATTGATAAGGTTAGAAATTATATATGGAGAATTAAATATCGGTAGGCATCTAGAGATTGAATTCTAAAGTGACAGAAGCTAATTCATAACCCCCCTCTACTCAATCGAATTAAAAAAAAAAATCCTAAAACCAACCCAAAATTAGAAAAATAATAAGCCTATATTAGGTCTATTCTCTAAAAACAGACGTTAAAATTTAAAATCAACAAATGGGTGTTAAAAAGTAGCGTTAAAAAAATGCTATCTTCTAAAAAAAGTTTTAACATCAACGTTACATGTTGCTTTTATTTCAAAACTATCAAAATCATAACCTTACTTTTTAGGTTAAGGACGCCATTTTCATTTTAAACACGACGTTAAAATATTAAACCTACTCTCTAGACATGGCATGAATTTTTAACACTATTTACTAAATGTTAACTCTTTGGCTTTAAAATTTTTGTTTACAGAATAGCTTTTTGAGGCAAGGAAGAGTTAAAATGAATTAATGGTGTTTACAGATGTTAAAAGTTAACGTTTTTGCTTGGAGAAATAAAAGTTAACGTTTTTGCTTAGAGAATAGACCTGTATATAAATTAAATATCTAATAAAGGGGGGACTAAATGATTTTTGACAGTGCACTCAAAATTATGATCGAAGAACTGGGGTATAAATAAATACAATATTTATGACGACTGTTGGAGACACTAAATATTAATATTTCATGAGTGGTGGATTGCACCCGAGGACAGAGACAAATAAAATATAAATACATCAGAAATTCTCTTTCATTAGGGGTTTTTAAATATTAATTTTATATCTAAACTAAATGATAGCACTGAATAAATTACTATTTAGTATATATTTGACGATCACTGATTTAATTATAACTTGATGGAAAAAATTGGCTGCTAACTGGAGGGGATAGTAAAAAAAAATTCAGCCGATTGCTCCCAAAAATAATTCAAGCTACTATAAAGTGAAAATAATCAACCAAATTTTCGAAGATCAATACGGTTTTAATATTTTCATCATAGCCGATCAACCGAGAGAGTGTTTTATTCAACAAGTTTCAAGCATCAAATTGTCGAGAGAAAAAAAAAAAAAAAAAAAAAAATTGCAAAATATTTCATAAAAAATAAACGATTAAAAAACAATAAATAGAAAATTATTAATTTCTCCCTTCCGCTACGAGAATCTTAGAAAGAAATGGAAATATCGATAAAATAAAATAAAAATATTTTTTCAACCTAAGAAAGACACAACCCGTTACATCAAATAATTATAAATTACCAACGGCAAAGCCCGCCCTTCGGCCAGGGGATGGTGGGCCCCCTTGCTCGTCATCGAATTTATTCTTTCTCACTGTTTGGAAATTTTTAAATTTTCCTCTCTGACTTTGGCCCATCAGGGAGGGAGTGTGGTAAACAGCCTACATACACCATGCACCAGAAGTGATGGTTATCAGTAAGCTTATATAATTATTTTTTCATGTTATTTTTATGGCTACAGAGAGCAGAAAAAAGTCTCGATTTTTGTCAATTTTGAGACTTTTCCTGATTTTCTTAGGAGATATCTATTTGTCTACATATTATGTAGACTATATAGGCTATATAAAGAGGGAAAGTATTAGATTCATGCCAAAAATTCAATATCGAGATTTTAGATGGAAATACATGTTTTGATATCACCTGAGTCCAAAAAGTGGGTCCCGCAAAATGGTCTGTCTGTGTGTATTTTTGTCTGTCTATGAACAAATTATGAAAAGAGCAAGGAGGTTGAAATGTTATATTTAAGTTAGATACCTCTGGCACGTAACACGAAGCTTTTGAATAAAATTGGCCAAAGAGTACTAGTACTTTACTGATGCACTTTTTCAGTTTTTTTTTTTTTTTTTTTTTTTTTTTCGATTTTCTCAAAATTCACTCCAACGATTTTGATTAAAATTCAAAAATTAACAATTAAATTTTTTTATTTATTCAATATTTAATTAAATTCTAAAGAACTCATCGGTTATCGAGAGATAAGTGCTTTGACTTTCTCATATTATTAATTGTTAAAATTGACAGCGACTTTTTAGAGAATTTTTTGCCAAAAACAGACCAACTATTTGGCTAAAAAGAGTAGACTTTTAATGTGACTTTTTTTCCGAAATAAGACGGTCTCTAGTTATCAGAAATTATTGTTGGTTGGTAGAATGAGGATAAACGAAATGATCAACTCCTTAATAAATAAATTGTTCCAGAGCTCTCTACCAGAGCTAATAATCTTTTATTCCCACGGTGCGGGGTCGGCGGTATTAAAAAAACACCTATTGCTATCAAAGATCTATCTGTTATAATATTTACTTTTAGAACACAAAACTTTTACCCTTAAGCGAATTCAATAAATTGTTTTTATTTCCCCCCTATTTCGTAATTAGATATTTTCTCTCCATCTCTCCAAAGTTCTTTTATATAAACATACTCTGTTAATGTGTTTACATTGCAAAATCACAAAGTAACATTGAGTGAATAACATCAAGACCAGACTATTAAATTAAGGAAATATATAACAATGATATGAATTAAATTAAGTCAGAAATCTCTCTCTCTATGGTTAATATTTCTTGTATTTCTCAAATTAAATGCCTTGTATAATAAAAAAAAGCTTTATTTTTTTTTATTAAACTTCCTTTTCAACTACTTTTAACGATATTTAGTTTCTGCTTTATGATTCCACTCTACCCCCTTCACCGTGATTGCACCCTGGAGTCACATAGCTCGAAGTGCTGCCAAGAAGAACATTAATCCTCTCGACAGATAATTTAATTTTGTCCCTTTACACAGTTGGTGTGTTTGTTCTGAGTATAAGCAGAGGATGACGCATGATGCGGAATGAATTTTCTTCGCGCGAAAAGACGCGAATTCCGCCGTTTCGCTTCTTTGGCTTGTCTCTTTTCATTTTGAGTGAGGTACGAAGAGAGAGAGAGAGAGTGAGGGGATCACAGACAGTAATAAGATTTCAGATTGTAAATGGAGCGAATTAGATTTCGAAAAAAAATTTCTTTTTTTTTTCTTCAAACAAAATGAATAACCAGAATATTTTTCAGAGAAAAATGCTTATAATCTTATTAAAAGAAGAAGTTTATGATTTAAAGATAGAAGAAAATTACATTTGTAAATTATTAAAAAATTCAAAAAAAAAAAAAAAAAAAAAACTAAATTAGATATAGGATTCATAAATTAGTATGTTTTTTTCTTACTAACGAATTTTAAGATTAATTGCTTATGAGTAAGGCTCAGATCAATATGCACTAAAAAACAACAATATATGTATTTTAAAAGATCGAAATATGCATTATAAACCCATAATATCTAGTGCTTGGCACCCTAGTAAAAATGATTAAAAATGATCGAGGGATCCACACGCCCGCAGCAGGTCTGCATAGTGAACATTTAGAGACACACAGGGATCCACACGCCCGCACCAGGACACACACACTCGATTCAAAGTGACCAGAAGAAAAATGTGTGTCACTGGTGCGGGCGTGTGAATCCCTGTGGGTCTCTAAAGGTTCACTATGAAGACCTACTGCGGGCGTGTGGATCCCTCAATCATTTTCACGGCTAGCTTTAAACCGACTAAAGAAATGGGTAAAAGAAATAGCCAATAAATTTATTTTAAAGTTTATTGCTCTGTATTACCAAACCGTCACATTTCTAAGTTGCTTACATTAAAGCTACACCTATTGTCTTAAATTTTCTGGATATGTTTGACAGTGAGGGTAGGGGTGGGAGGTCAAAAAAGGTTTGAGCCCTCTGGCCTACCTTCTCTGTCTCTAAAATTTTCTTAAATTATTTTTCTGATTTGTCAACAAACGAGGAATAAAAAAATCACACAAATATGCAAAATATAGCTTGAATCGTTAAATATGCAAAATATACACTTAAACTTCAAAATATGCATTTATATGCAAAATAAGATTTCTCTAGTTGGGTCCTGATACCCTAAAATGGCCAGATAAAAAAAATTTGAAGGTTAGCGATTAAGAAAAAAAAAAATGCATTATATTAAAAATCCGAGCCCTACTTATGAGATACTCAGAAGCGATTTAAAAAAATAAAAATTTCAATAAATTATAACTATGATTTTGATCCATGGGTTCCTTTCCCAAGATTTTAATTTTTTTTTTTTTTTTTTATTGAATGGCCTATAAAAGATGAAGTAGAAATAATAGGCTATAAAGATAGAAATGAGGAAATAATTTTATTTCTTCTTAAACGATCTCGAAAAAAAAGATGAATAATAACATAACTTCTAGGCGAGAGCAAAAGAGAAAAAATAAATCATTTTTTTCTTTATATAGACAATCAATAGATAAATATGCATCTCAGACGGATTCCATATTGTAGCTTTTAATAAAATATTTTACGCACTCTAAAGTAAAAAAAAATCTTCCTAAGAGTTGAATAAAATATAGAAAAAAAAATCAATTAGCCTAAAATGAAATAAATAATAGACCTATGTCCGAGTAAAAATGATTAAAAATGATCGAGGGATCCACACGCCCGCAGTGGGTCTGCATGGTTCACTATTTTAGAGACACACACGGATTCACGCCCGCATCAAGGGCGCACACAGTTGATCGAAAGTGACAAGTGTCCCTGGTGAGGGCGTGTGGATCAGTCCTGTGGGTCTCTAAAGGTTCACTATGCAAACCTGCTGCGGGCGTGTGGATCACTCGATCATTTTTAATCATTTTTACTCGGGTTGATATATGAAAAATTTTAAAGCAATTTTCGATTAAAAACCTATATTGAAAAAAATAAGGTCGGTGTTTAAATAGTCACAGATGCCGAAAAAGACGTTAGAATAAAAAGTTTGCAGTTAAATAATTCAAAATAATTTCAAAATTATGTTAGTTTATTTGGTCTAAACAAGCAAAATATCCTGAGTCGAAATTTAGCTCCTGCTTTTATCCCTCTGGCCCTGAAAAGGACTTACAACACTATAAGCCGATCTAGCTGCGACCTTGAACCCTGAAATCATACCATTTACTAATAATAGGCCTTAAATTTTATAGAAGCCGTATAACCAGAGGTTTACTTTGCTTGAAAAAAAACTTTTTGCAGATTGAGGTGCAAGAGGAAGATATAAAATTTTTTAAAAATTTTATTTGTCAGGATTTATTAGTGCTGACGACCAGTTTTTCAGCCCAAAGTTTTTTCAAGCAAAGTAAACCTCTGGTTATACGGCTTCTATGATATTTTCTTGCGCTGTTTCGTCTATTACACTTAAATTTTATTCCCATTAGGTACCACTTTGGTTTCCGACCTGGAAATTTGTACCATTTTGGGGTTCAAAGTCAGAGCTAATTTTGCATCCAAACTTAATACTTCCAAGTCTAGTATAAGAGGCTCAATGCAGGACTTAAATTTCGACTCCAGTATTTCCAATAATTAACCAAATTAACCAATTCCCTACCATAATTTTCTTAGCTAAGGCACAGTGTGAGCTGTGTGAAATATGTTACAAGCAGAGTAGCAAAAAACTGTGTAATATTAAACTATGTTTTGGTGCTGTCCGGACTTTCAAATAATGCCTATCAGCTCATTGAGCACCTT
This sequence comes from Euborellia annulipes, assembly GCA_023213315.1. NCBI lineage: Eukaryota > Metazoa > Arthropoda > Insecta > Dermaptera > Anisolabididae > Euborellia > Euborellia annulipes. The sequence goes on along the minus strand of JAKCPI010028181.1, from coordinate 28,392 downwards.
GGCTAAGATGGAAATTTTCAGTCTCTTTCCCATAAATAAAATTGAATGGATTATTTTCATGAGTTTTGAAAAAGTGAAAGTAAAAAATTTCAATATTAATATATCATTAAAGAAAAAATGTACATTCAAATAAATCAAAACTAAAAACAAACAGTAGGGTAAAATAAAAAAAAAAAAAAAAAACAATGAGTTAAACTGTTTTGAGGTCCATTGACTTTTTATGTCAATATTTTCCAATCTATTGTTCATTTACTCTCTCGGCTCTTTTCCTCAGTTCGTGACCCAAGCAAGTCTCATTCACTCACCTCTATTTTTTTTTTTTTTTTTTTTTTTGTGAATCTATTGCTCAAAATTTTCCAATATCAAACCCAAAGAGGGGATGGGAAGGTTCATTTTTCCGAGTCTCTACCTGCTTCTCTCTTCATCTGCTTGCTTGGCTTAGCTATACATTTCCAAGTGAGGCAGTTGCTGCGCCTTTGACACATTTCACGATTTTTTTTTCTTTTTTCATTTTTTTTTTTACTCTTTTTGAATTCTTTTTATTCACCTTTTTCTTTCCTCCCTCTTTTTCTATCTCAGGGTACAGTCTTGATAAGAAAAAAAATCGTTTTAAGATTATTATACGCCGTATCTTTTTCAAAGGGATTTTTGCAAATAAAAATACTGTATTATAGTCATAATTTAGAATCGTATTAATATCAAATAATAAATGGATTTAAATAAATTTTGAAAATTAGAAAATTTTGTATATCCGATTGCTGATTAGTTTTTTTTTTTTTTTTTTGGAAGTTAGATATTCCAAATGACCAATCAAGCAAGTTAATCATTAGGGTTGCTAACCTTCCAAATGATAAAAACTTATTTCAAAATGTATGAAAGTCGGGGGGAATCAGTAAGTAGGCAAAAAACCTTTATTTATAAAAACTACCTATTTGATGACTTTCTCTTCTTTCATACATTTCTGATCCGCGAACACTTGCAGACACCACCTATCGCCCGCAAAAACTAATTTCATCAACTTTATAGTTAAACTCGCTGACCCGTCAAAGAATTTATCAAAAGTTTTCCCTTTCTTAGTAAATAAAGCAATCACGTATTTTTCTGGAACAGTAACGAATATTAAAAAGTAAAAAACTGAGAGATGGTTACCTTCTTTTGGAAACCTTTGAAAATAAACAGACTGACAATTGTGAGATGCTTTTAAAATTAGGTAATGATATCCCGATAAATGTAAAGCCTCATCAAAAGTTGAATTTCTCCAAGAGCCTTGTTTATTGTGAATTTGGTAGATACTTCAGAGGAAGAAATCCTCCTTGAACTCGGGGATCAGAATATCACTGACAAATACAAAATAACGAAACAAATCCAAGGTCGAATCGTGAATACCCCTTTAATGCTATTTAATAAGATACACATTTTTTATATTATTATTGAAAAGTCATCATCCAGTTCTTTCTTATTTGTTTTAATTAGTATTAATTAATCATTTGAAATTCAGAAATTATTTTTAAGCAGATGTTGAAAATCTTCTCCTCTGCATATATTCAGGTTTGTAAGCTTCTCTATTTGAAAAGGAAAGATCTCCTCATGTTTAATTCAATAATTACCCATGGCATTTGGTTCATAAAAGAGCTATTTATTTTTACGAGAGCATGGATTTTCCCTTTATTTTTGAATAAATAAATTTTTTCGTCAAATTTATAAATTAGGAATACAAACAAAGCCACAGGATTATCTAAAAATAATGATCTATTATTCAAATTTAGTTAAACTAGTCGCACCAAACGCTTTTGGAGTACTTGAACAACTAATAAGTTATAAGTAGGAATTTCGAAACGAAAATTATTTTCTTGCAATCTTTCTTTGAACTTAGAAGTTTAGTTTCAAAATTTCAACTGGAAATTGTTCAATCGAAGCGTGACAGACAGACGAACATGCGGACATTAGCGAATTATATATATAATAAATAAATTTTAAGGAAATAGGAAAGAGAATTAATTTCAACGTCAGAAAACAAATACTGAATTTAATTAATTTTGTGTGGCTAAGGACCAGAGTTTAATTTAATTTTATCGAGTCACACGTCTAAAGAAAAATAAGATTTGTAGATGACAATTCTGGCTCTGACTTTATTTATTATTTTATAATTGAAAACGGTATTTAACGTTTTGTCAACAAGAATGTTAACATTTCTATCAAATGGCCAAAGTTGACACTAAAATCTAAAACAACAAACGTTAACTGTATCGTTCGTTATTATCATGTTTGATGTGCTTCTCTTTAAAAGTGTGTTTCATAAATAGCCTCCATCACACTATGGCATGCTATCCATTTGCCAACATGAAAGGAAAATTTATACGGTAATTTTTAGAATTTATATCAATATGAAAAATATTAATTATAGAGAATCAAATGCAAAATCCGATATTCATAAAAGCTATATTATTATCAAAATTTTATTGATATATATTCAATAATTTAAACTGAATGTCTTTTCTTCTTTCTAATTCGATTTTAACGTTAAATAGCAATTTATTTATAATTTTATAGATAGAATAATAAAATGGAAACGAGATTGAATTTGTAAAGAGCACCTCACCTATTCATGAAAAATAAATAGCAATCTTTAGATAAAATGAATACTTGAATAAGAAAAGAGAAAATATGTTTAACAAATATTAATAATTATAGCTGAATGAATGAGATATGAATGGACAATTAACGGATCAATTAAATGAAATTCGTTTCATACTTTAAAGAGTTTTATACAAAAGCTATAATAGCTAATTTAATTAAAATATTTTTTTTTATTGAAATTAAAAAAATAAATCAATTAACGACAAAAGAAGATAAAGAAGAAAATAGAGGAACAGGTCAAAAAAAAAATATCGTGCTTTATAATTTTGAATCGTCAAGAATGACAAACAAATTAGGGTGTAACAAAAGTGGTGACTAATATTGAAAAATATGATATTAGTTTTAGCCTAAAAAAAATTTATCTCGTGGCAAAAAAAAAAAAAATTAATAAATAAATAAAGAGCATCAAAAAAATAGTTGATTTATGGATTTTAATCAAAATCTTTGGAGCGAATTTCGAGAAAATTATTGAAAAAAACTGAACAAGTACAAGAGTAAAGTACTAGTACTTTATGGCCAATTTTGTTCAAAAGCTTATTTTCAACCCTTAGGGGGAGGAGGAGGGGGGTTCCTAACTCAAATATAAAATTTAAACTTCCTAGTTTATTTCGTTCCTGAGATATTTTGTTCAGACAGACAGATACACAGACAGACCAATTTGCGGGACCCACTTTTACTTTCTCTTACCCTATATGGACCCTGTTATGCAATAGTGTGTCAAGCGCCATCTACCGAGTTTTGAGAAAATTAACATTAAAGTTTTTTTGTTTTCATTGGATTATATTCGTATAATTTTTTTTGTCAATTGTGCAAGTTACATTAAATATAAATTTTTTTAGGACTTATTTCATAAAAATTACTATTAATTATAGCATTTGAAACAATATTCCGTGCTTAATTCAATTTTTAATTTTTTTTTGGCGCTTGACACACTATTGCATAACAGGGTCCATATATGAAATATATATTTTGGACTCAGGAGACCTCAAAACAAAATGTCAATCAAAATCTCGACATCGAGACATGATCGCAATACTTTGATCTGTATATTTCATATATAGGTTAAGAGAGAGTAAAAATTGCCTGAAATCAGTGAAAAATCGTGCTGATTTATGTATTAATGAAAAACGGAAAACAATTTGAACATTTATTGTAATTTTTATTAATTTTTCATAATTAATGGCGATGCTAATTTAAATATTTAATTCCTCTCTTAATGCTGCTATTTGATTTCTTCATTTATTTCGATATTTTATAACCTGTTTCACTCCTTTTATTACAACATCTATAATAAAATTATTATTTTAACTAGGATTCTGCAACATTCCCTAAAAAAATTCCAGCCTGTCACATTAGTTGTTAATGTTGAAGCAAAATGAAATGATGACAAAAAAATTAACAACAACAACAAAAATACAAATGTGAAAATACTACTCTGTATAATAATCCAAATTTTAATCTTTATAGACTATTAAGTAAAATATTGTGGCACGTCTTTTAAAATATCAGTATATCGGAATTTTCCGATAGAGCCGTTTGGGAATCACTGGTCTAGAGTATTGAAATAAATGATATTATGATAATGGGTTTATGAACATCAATTATGAATTGAAATTAATTATAACCCACTTAATTGTATTTATTAAAGTAATTGAATTTATATGTGAGGAGGGAATGGAAGATTTATAACCCGACTTGCGGTATAGAAGATTCAATATTTAATGATATTATTTGTGGAAATGACTCGAATGACAATTCTAATGTAGAAATTAACACTAACGCAAGGGAGAGATAGGGGATTAAACGCCTAATATTTATTAAAAGAACTTTAATTCAAATTAATTCGAGTTTTCTGATTTTCCGATTAATTGCCCCAGAATTCTTAGGAAAAGTGTGAAATTGTTAAATGCAAATAAAAAGATTTCACTTTGGTAATAAACCGAAATTTTAATTATTAGGTTAGTTGGATTGTTATCCTATTCTACCATAACGCTGCTATGACTTTAATTATTGTTTCAGATGATATTAAGACAATTTCAATTTTTTTTTTTTTTTTTTTTTGCCTTATATTGAAGTATATTTATCTTATTATCAATATTTAATTTCCCTTCAATCCTTTAGAAGAAAAAAAAAAAAACTCAATAGATGGCTTACACTTAAACGCGCTACAGTATATCCTTGAAATTTGAGTAAAATTTACGAGAATATATAATCTAAGAGAAATTTTTTTCTTTATCTTTAAGAATAAACAAAGCCAAGAGAGTTTTTAGTATCTATTTCAAGTTGAATGAGATTATATATCAAAATAAAAGAATCAGTGAAGCAAAAAGAGAATAATATATCTAATATTAAAGCGTTATTATTGTTGCATTGAGAGAGAAAAAAATACAATTTCGAAAATAACATCTTTTTTTCAAGAGTATTTTATATTTTTTGCATTTAGCTATATGTGAGGAATTCTTCTATCTGATATAGTCATATCGGTGCATTCAAGAAGTAAATGAAAATTCAAAAAGAAAATATTTTTAACCAAATGAAAAAACTCTCAAATTTTTTTTAAAATTAATTCACAATTTTAGACATTGACTAAAGTAATTAACATCATTAAAGTAAATTAAAACTAAAAACACGTGATCTTATGTTTCAATATCTTATTTATTGATGATGTCTTCTACCAGTGATACAAATCCTTCTAATATACCCCAAATGTCAAAATATGTTTCAAGTGTTTCTGCCAATAAATAATATATTAAAGCATATTACCTGGTGTTTTTAGTTTTAATTTAATAAGTTTTATGAAGATGGTCGCATAGATGACTGAAACGTGGCTGAAGGTTTGAATAAAATAAAGAAAATAGATAGGTGCTCTGCCTTTTATTCTATCCTACTATATTTATACTCACTAACCTATTCATCTCACTAAAGTTTAATAAATTAAAACAAAAAACATGGGGTGTTATGTTTCACTATATTCTTTTGGTATGGTATCAATATATTATAATTATAGTGTGTCAGCTTCTGCAAAAGTTACAAAGAAGACACTTCAAGTGTCGAAATACGTATTAAGATTAATGCCAATAGATAATATATCGTGTTTTTTGTTTTAATTTACATAATTAAATCATGTTTCAACTAGAGTCAACTGTTCCCAGTTTAAATTTAATCTGACTTTATAATAATTTTAATTATATAATGTAAATTTAATTAGTAATTTGAGACAAGAATTGAATATACTTGTGTATGTTATTATAATGTATCTTCTCTTTATTATGAATAAAATAATTCAAAAGAAAATACCAGAGGACATTTCGAATATTATGAGGGAGCAAGATTACAAATATTTAGTGAGAAAAATTTTCTTTTATTATTAAAGCAAATTAACTATTAAAATAAAACAATTTTTAGAGTAATTTTAAAGATGAAGATACGTAAAGAGAAAAAGTAATATGTGATTCCAGGAGAAATAAAACTGCAAAAACTTTCAGAAGGGTCTACAATATTTTGCAAATTTTCCCTGAAATGGTTACTGAAAATTTTTGATGCTTTATTTCTCCCGGAACCCTTGACCTATGGCTCGGAGGTAGAGATAATTAAAGATTAGCCTCTGGAGCCCAAAGTCTAGGGTTCACATCCCGTCCTATGAGAAAAAATTTGTTTCAATTGAATTGGTTACCAATCATTTGAAATAATTAAGGGGGTCTAAATCGCCTTACAAGTTAGATGTTGAAAATTACTTTAAACAAATTTAAAAAAAAATATTTATTCCATCACATCCTCTACAACTAGCACCAATTCATACATCACCATAGGAGAAAATAAGTGGTATTCCTAGAGAATCCTTAATTCGACAATACATACCCCCCTCTCAAGAGATTAGAGAGACAAATATCAATATTGATAACCTAAAAGTCAAGGAAAGTGAGTTTGGACCAAATTCGGATGCCAAATAATAAAAGTGGTATAAAATAATGGGCCTGGATCATATACCGTATACCGTTATTAACATAATAAGTATCAACAACAGGAAAAAGAGCAGGAACAGCCAACAAATATAAAGCCTTCAATTTTCACAAAATGAGACGTTTCGGGAAAATTTTATTATCATAAATATGTATGTATGACCAAATAGGCCTACCAACTCCAGGATCTAAAAAAATTTCAAAAAAACTCCACTGATTTCAGTGATTTATAATAAGTATCGTCTAAAGTTTATATGGCCGAAGATGCCGAGAAGACTTTAAAAAATATATATATTTAGACAACTAAAACTACTGATATCGAAACATTGATAATTAAATATACAAAATGTATATTGATTATATATTCTATAATAGCAGCATATGTTATATGCTATATACTATTCAAATCAACAGAATTTTTGTCTTAATTATTAAATAACACAAATTCCAGACAAAATGCATGGTAAGTCACATGTCACAAGTGTAATACTTTCCAGAGTCTCAAATGAGACGAGATATACGTCTTTAGCTCATGTATTAAGGTGTATATATATTAGACCTACATAGAAAAAATGATTACTCACTTGTGCTGATACAAAGCCCTCGCTGAGTCGATGCAGATCGGTGTGTGACCAGGAACTCTTCGACCATGGTAATAATTCTCTTAAATCAGAAGCAAACTCAAAATCCTTCAATTGATTTTTGAGAAATTTTCGAATATTCCATGGAAGATCGTTATGTCTGAAACAAATAGAGAAAAAAAATAATGTTAAAATTTGTATGCACAAATATTCAATTCAATATGTTTGATATCAAAAGCCAGAACGGTTTGTTAGCAATGCACACATCTCTTTCTCACTCACTCACTCGCTTCCTTTCTTCGAAAAGTTTGAGAGTAGTTTAAATAAAAGACCAACTATAACTAGATCCCAAATAACTCGGTAACTAGCGAATCGGAGTTTTGTACTAGAGACTGCATTTGGCACCCTTAATTGGGTTAATGGCGGAATATCTAATTACAATAAGAAAAGTTTTCTTAAATTGGAAAATTTTTTTAATTTATTTTATCGTCTTGTTTTTATTAACTCTTTAACAAAAAAATAAAATAAAAAATTGAGATAAAATTAGCGAATGAAACACCTCTACGAAATAAAGCAAATTCTATGATTCTTTGAAATTCCGAGAGTGAACACAATATAAGAAATTTATCAAATTATGAAGTAACTTTCAACATCGTTTTTATCTATTATATTTTTACTTTCTCTTACCTATATATGTTAATATGTAGAGAGAAATACTAAAACTTCTCTACCACCTTGTTTTACTGCAAGAGTGTAGGAAATATTTAAATTTAAAAGAGCTAGGAAGGTGATATTTTATATTTAAGTTAGGCACCTCCCTGGCACGTGACACGAAGGTTTTGAACAAAATCGACCAGAGTACTTACTAGTACTTTACTGATGCACTTTTTCAGTTTTTTTGCGATTTTCTCTAAATTTGCTCCAACGATTTTTTTTTTTTAATTCAAAAATCAATTATTTTTTAGATGCTCTTTAAAATGTATATTTTCATTTTGCCATTGAAATCTTCTGAAGACCACTTTACTCTTGTACTTCATAGGAAATATAGGAGAAATGGTTGCTATGGTAACAAAATATAAATATTTTCCCATACTTATAAATTTTACATCTTGAAAATCTGCCTGAACCCACAATATATAGTCTATATTAATTACAACGGTTATCGTCTAAAGTCTTAAATGGCCTGAGTTGCAGAAAAAGACTGTGTGAATGTGTGTGTGAGTGAGAGTGTGAATGAGAAAAAAAAAAATCTTGAAAATCGAATGTACCGTACTGTCGGAAACTAAATATATGTCGACACGAAAAATCTGGTGTACGCAACTTTCGATTACCGAAGGTAAGAGAAAGTTGTGTACTTTTGTGTGCTTTTTATTTAGCTTCATTGATCATTTTATTTTCTATTTTTTAATAAAAAGTTAAGAAAGTAATTTGAATATTATTAAATCTAACCTTGTATGCATTATAATGTAAAGCTTGCTCATAAATATCCAATGATTGGCATTATAATAATTATTCATTCCTCTAATAGGGGGTGACTTTTCCATTTGCTGCAGCTGTCAGCTATTGATGTTTAATAAATGTAAATATATGTTACGACAACATTAATAAATTTATCTAGATGAAGACCAAAATTTCAAAAAAAAAAAAAATATTATCTGATGAAATAAATGAATAATTTCAGAGGCAATCTAACTTGTTCATCAACATGATTGTATTAATTTCCCTGGAACTAATAAGCTCACCATTGTGGATAATTAGTTATTGACATTCTAATTTTTCTTTCCGCGAGAGAGAATTATGGGAAAATAATTAATAAGAGAGATGATAATTTAATCATTTAATATGTTTCAAATTATTACAATTGAATACTTCCCCGGGGGGTAAAGGGGAATTTTTATTCACAATGTCAGTATTATTTTCAACAATATAAAGTCTAGATCCACTAGCTCTATTTAAAAGTGTTACAGAGTTACAAAATATATTTCTCAGCCTTGCATTACATATCTTTTATTTAGCACACAACCAATCCGAACAACGTCCAGCGGTATGCAACGCGAAAAAAAAAAATAAAGACAAAAAATAAATAAACGCATCAGGCCACCAACCACCCCGGAAGAACGCCGATCCGCATAGTGTTGTCAATATAGAGAGAAAGTATTGTGTTTATGTCAAAAAATCGATGTCGAGATTTTGATGGAAATACACGTTTTGAGTCCAAAAAAGTGGGCCCCGCAAAAAGGTTTGTCTGTCTGGGTGTGAACAAAAGATATGAATGAAAAGAGCCAGGAGAATGAAATTTGATATTTAAGTTAGGTATCCCTACTGGAAAAAATCACGTAGCTTTTGAACAAAATCGGACAAAGAGTACTACAGAACTTTACTGATGTACTTTTTTTACGATTTTGATTAATTAGGTATAGGAGACTTTGCAACCAAGGAATTAAATAAAAAACTTTTATTTTATTAATTAACCGTCGACGTTTGGGTCGCAAATCACGATCTTCCTCAGGACGATTAATTATTAGAATACAAGGTTAACAGTAACTTGTATTCTAAAAATGAATCGTCCTGAGGAAGGTCGTGATTTGCGACCAAAACGTCGACGGTTAATTAATTAAATAAAAGTTTTTTTATTTAATTCCTTGGCTGCAAAGTCTCCTAAGCGCAATTCAAAGTCTATAGCCACTTCTCATCACTAGTTTATACGTGATTTTGATTAAAATTCATAAATCAAATAGATGTTTTTTTGATGGCTGGATATTATATGAGGATGAGGTATACAGGCAGCCAAGGCGAAAAATAAAATAAAAGCCTATATTATGTGGACCTTTCGAGTGCCGATCGCACTCTTCATCAAGAAAAAAATTGATGTCAAGTTGTCAGGTGAGTTGACATGGCAGTGTAGCAACGTTGTAACTAATTTATATTCTCTTGAAAAATTATCTTTACTGTTTATAGTAAAGTTTACAGTACTAAAGTTTACTGCAAACAGTAAAGAGAATTCTTCAAAAGAATATAAGTTGCTACACGGTCATGTCGACTAACCTGACAATTTGACATCAATTTTTGTCCTGATGAAGAGTACGATCGGCACTCGAAACGTCGACTAAATATAGACTTTTATTTTATTTTTCGCCTTGGCTGTCCATATACCTCATCCTCATTTCATAAATCAATTGTTTTAGATGGTCTATAAAATGTATATTTTCTAGCCTTAAAATTGTAGTCGCCACGAAAACAAAATATATATTTTTCTGTTTTACATCTTGAATTCTAATGTATCTTACCACCGGAAACTATGTGGTGTGACAAGGATAAAACACAACTTTCAATTAATAAAGGTAAGAGGAAGTTATGTGCTGTGCGAGCAGTCAAATCAGATTTTTGAAATTGAATGAACTTTGATTATTTTAAAAATAATAAAAATAGGCAATATTTGAACCAAAATGTCCATGTTTAATAATTATATTTTTTTCTCGGTTAGGTCAAAATTTAGGTTAAATATTATTCTAGACGAAGTGCCCCTTTTATGTCCTCCCTCTCCCCCTAATGAAAGACAAAGACCTTCTTCAATGACTTAAATGCTAATAAAAAAAAAACTTTAATTTTGGATAACACAAGACTTTTTAATCTAATCGCTCTCTTTAATCTTCCTTAAAAGAAGTTGCTGTGTAAAAAGTTGTATTCATAATACCCATATTTTTAATTAAAAAATATTTTAAGTTTTCTCTAAGAATTATGTATAAATTTAAAACAAAGCACGTTTTAAATGCATAAAAAATTTTGCAATAAAATGTCATATTAAAAAAAAAATTTTATTATTTTTAAAAAAAGATGAGTAAATATTTAGATGAAAACAGAGGGAACATATCATTATATAAGGGTGTGTTTTTATGACGAAAAATATAAAGAAAAAGTTAAAATATTTACATTTACGGGGGGATTTCATGCGAAAAATTAGCGAGGACCCCTATCTCTCGCTCGAATTGGGAAGATAATAAGTTACCCCTCTCCGAGTAACGGGGGTAGCAATTACTTCGAGTTTGGTTGCTGAAAAGCATGACAATACATTTTTATGACTATATTAACCAAAGTCATTCATTTAAAAATCTGGTGTGACTGATTGCACAGCACACAACCTTCTCTTAAATTCGATAATCGAAAGTTGTTCTGTGCTTGTCACACCAGATTTTTTTGTGTCGAGATATATTTAGTTTCCGTTGATATAATAGAATTTTTTTTTTAAATTTCATTAAGGTCTTTTTCAACAATGAAGGCCATTTAGACCCCGTTCCTATTTATTTAAATTAATTTGTAGCAAATTTAATTTAAATAAATTTTGTCGAACACGCGACCTTTGGTACAAAAGGCCAGCAGGCTAACCTATACACAAAAGCCCAAAGGCTATAATAGAATTAAAGAAATACAATTTATAAACATGGGAGAATATTTATATTTTGTTGCCATGGCAATCATTTCTCCTACTTTCCTATGTATTACAAGAGTACAGTGTGCTTCAAAAGATTTCAAGGAGAAAATGAGAATATACATTTTAAAGAGCATTTAAAAAATAATGTGAATTTTAATCAAAATGGTTGGAGCGAATTTTGAGAAAATCAAAAAAAAAGTGGAAAAGTACATCAGTAAAGTACTAGTACTTTTTGACTGATTTTGTTCAAAAGCTTCGTGTTACAAGATTTGGATTTTATAGCTGGATAATCGTTAATTGGTAAATAAAAGAATAGCAGCTAAAATTATATCGTTTATTGGCTCTCTAGGCTGACGTTTCGTTCTTGATCAAGACCATCTTCAGAGCTTAAGGGCCATATTGTTTAATGCCTATATTGACAGCCCTTAAGCTCTGAAGATGGTCTTTCAAGACCGAAATATCAGCCTAGAGGGCCAATAAACGAAATAATTTTAGCTGCTATTCTTTTATTTTCAGAGGACTTCAAAACGTCTATTATATCAATTAAAACATCGACATCGAATTTTTTTGGCATGAATCCAATACGTTCTCTCTCTCTCTCTCTTTACTCATCACTCCCTAATTCTTAAGAAAGGGAAAACGATCCACTAATAATTGACTAATCAATTAATAAACTATTAATAGATAGTATTATTTTGAATGAATTGTTTTGGATATTATTATATTTTCTATTTACTTATTGCATTTTCGTCAAACAAACAAGAGGTTTGGAAATAAATTCAAGCTCAAGATGAAGAAAGAGGAATCCATAACGAGCCAGCAACATGGTGCACGCCCCATCCCCATTCTAGTTAGATTAGCGCTTCGTTGAACTTTATTAGAGCCTCTCGCTCATAATTAACCGACAGCCCACACTGAGAGACGGGGCTTCGAGAAGTTGATATCCTGCTTTTTTATGAGCTACATCATGACAGCGAGTAATAAACACATAACCTATATTAAAAAAAAAAAAAAAACTTATTAATTTAATCTTGGCTTATATTGAAAAAAAATTTAATAATAAAATTTTCATCTTGACAGTTTTTAAAGAAAAATTAGAGGGATTTATTTATTTATTTTTTTTTTTTTATGAAACAATATAAGAGAAAATATAACAGGAAACGTCAAAGTAGTTTTGGAATGAGTTGTTAAAAAATAGTTTGCATTCCTTCTATAAAGTAAAAAAAAAAAATTCAGTTTGAAAAACTCCGGGGAAGAAAAAAAATTTTACCTCAGATGATTAAGGGATAAAAAAAATCTGGTGTGATGGTCCCACAGCACACAACTTCGGTAATTGAAAGTTGTGTACTTTGCTTTCACCCAGATTTTTTCTGTCAATATATATTTATTCAATTGTATATTTGGAAGTTATTTGGATAGAATTGCCTGGTTTTCGATGGCAGGAATGAAAGAAACACAAAGTAGTTTTCTTTTCAGGATCTTTATTAGAAATGGCTACTGATTTATGCACAGAAAGAGCAATTTCAGTCAACATCAGATCTATAATTAAAAAAAAAAAAATAATAATAAAAAAATAAAAAAAAAAAAAAAAAACAATGAATTTATCAAATTCATGACAAAGATGACAATTTTTTTTTTAATGTATTTTGACAAGTGGTATAAAAAGAAAATTGTTGTTATGTTTGTTTTGCATTTGATAAATTCATTGTTTTTTTATTTATTTTTTTTTTTATTTTAGGCCTGATGATGGCCCATACGTTGGCCGGAACTGTGAACAAATCAGTACCCGTTTATAATAAAAGATTCTGAAAATAAAACTTTATCTTGCATTTCCGCTATCAAGAATCAGGCAATATATATTTGAATATTTATACAACTTGATCTGTTTCCTCTTGATTTAGTTTCCGCCAATATATTAGAATTCAAGATGTTAATTTATAAACAGAATAATATTTATATTTTGTTATCACGGCCACTATTACACTATTACTATTACTGAAGTACAAGAGTAAGTGCTTCAAACATTTTGAGAGGAAAACTCAATCAAAACTTAATCAAAATTGTTTGAGCGAATTCTGATAAAATAAAAAATAAAAAAGTACATTAGTAAGTACTTTTTGACCGATTTTATTTAAAAGCTTATTTTCATTCCTCATTGAGGGTTCCTAACTTAAATATAAAATTTCAAACTCGTAGCTCATTTCCTTCATGTTTTATTTTGAACACACACATACACGGAGACAGACACACAGACCATTTCTTGGGATCCATTTTTATAGATTCAGGGGGCCTGAGAACGTGTATATCCATCAAAATCGATCGAATTTTTGACATAAATGCAGTACTTTCTATATATAATTATATATAGCTAAGGGCAAGTATAATATCTGAATTCGTGGGGGATATTAATACAAATTGTCGTTTGTTATTGAGAAATTTTAATGAAAAAGTAAGTTGTAACTCCTCCTATTCCTTTCCTCTTTATGATCGTTCACTTTGCTCTTATGTTTACCTTTAGTTAAATAGAAAGGGAGAGGGGAGATTTAGGAAGTTAAAACTAAAACTACAGACGCTGATGTTACTGACGTCAACTTTATAAATGTCAAAATCTAACCGAGCAGAATGCGGCTTTACAAACTTACTAATAAATAATAAGTTTCCCATCTTGAATTGCCTGCTCTGTTCCTGTAATATTAGCACCCCGACACTTTTCGATAAATAAAAAAAAGTAATTTCCTTAAAGCTTGTTGCTTTAAGGGAATACGATTTACAGCGACAAAAATGCTAAAATATTTATATGTATTTCCTGCGAGAAGTGACATTTCATATTTAAAATTTCTTCTAATTTAATTTATTATCTCGCACAAATACATGTATATTCTCATTTATAAAATGTATGTATATTACTTGTTGAAAGTCAAGACTTATAATTTATTGCATTTAAAAAAAAGGGAGAGAGAGAGGGTGAGAAGAACAAGAGGGATGGAAGAGAAAGAGAATTCCCATTTAGCTAAATTAAGAATGGAATTTATTAATTTTAATAATATTTATTATTTAAAAAAAAAAAGTATGGCAATTATATAATTAGACGCCAGGTTGTTAAAAAAAATCAAGCTTGTATTTTTTTATTTCTTGAAAATGAAGTTTTATGGTACCTATTCTAGCGATAAAGATTATATGGAATGAGCACTCGAATTAAAAATAAATAAAGAAGCATGGGCTAGGTCGATATTATTAATGTATGTAATAATAATTATTACATCTCCATAACCTTATTTTCAAAATAGACGTATTTATAAAAAATCCCGTGTGACTAACCACACACTACATAGGCGTAGCCGCGGGGAGGGAGAGGGTTTGAGGTTCAAACCCCCCCCCCCCCCTCCCTATGGGACCCAAGCCATGAATAGATATTTAAGCTCTATAATACAAATTATATTCCATATAGGGTAAGAGAAAGTAAAATATAATAATTTAATTTAGCTAAAAAAAAACTATTATGAATTTTTATATTCTTTGCGATTTTCTCTTAAACAACTCTAAACATTTTGATTAAATTATGTGTCCATATAAAAAAGATTGATAAGATATCAGAAATATTATTCATTTTCACTTCAAAATAGTGTGGAGCATTCAATTTGAGGTTTTAAAAATCCAATATAAAGAAAACAAGACTGGTTGCTAAGGGCCATGGTTACCATAGCAACGGGTCTTGTTGAGATAATATTTTAACATATGAATTGAAATATTATTTTCAACATATCAAAATGTCTTACTTTTAATAATAAAAGTGTATAGAATATTTGTTTTAATAAAAAATAAACAGTTTAAAATAGATAAGAGAGAGAGAGAGAGAGTCAAAAGAAGTAGCCAATAAAAATGTGTTATTTATACAGCCTAGCAGCTAATATCAAAATTGCTCAAAACAATGACAATCTCTTATATTTTACAGATAATGCAAAAAAAATAAATAAAATTAAGTATTTACCATTTTTTCCAGAATGTTCGGGAAGAGGAATACGGGTTTGATGGTCCAGCCAGCACGGCGTCCACTCGTCTGAGGAGAACCGACGCTAAGCAGGCTTTGGCGGGGAAGGGAGGGGGGAGGGCAGCCGGGTAGGTGAGAAAGCGCCAGAGGAGGGGGGTTTGAGAAAGGGAGGGGAGGGAGATTACGGACGCTCCGCTCTCTCAACAATGAAAAAGCAATTATTTAAAATTGATTGTTAAACAACAAAAACAAAATCATTGTTTAAAAATCCAACATTAAATTTTTTACGGGGGAGGGGGGTCTGGCAACGGAGAAGAGCAACAGTAACCACAATCATTGCGGTTAAACGATGCCAAGCGTGGCAAAGGCTCTGGAAAGGTGACCCCGAGTAATCGTGTAAAACGTCTCCCGATAGCCATTGATATTATTGCATTAAAATTATCATATTTAAATAAATAAATAACCTAAATGGCCTCAGTAGCCGAAAAGGGTTAAAAAATTTTTTTACTTTTTCTTCCATATATATATGTTTAAAAAAAATATTTAGAGATAATATTGGATTCATGTCAAAAATTAGATGTGGAGATTTTGATGGATATACACGTTTTGTGGTCTCTGAGTCCAAAAAAAATCTTACAATCTGTCTGTGATCAATTTAAAGTATGAAGTAATTGAGCTACGATGTTGACATTTTATATTTAAGTAAGGTAGCCTTCTGAGGTGTGAAAATAAAATGTTCAATAAAATCGAACAAAAAGTACTAGCACTTTACCGATGTACTTTTTTTCAGTTTTTTCGATTTTCTCAAAGCTCGCTTTAAAGATTTTGATTAAAATTCAAAAATCAATTATCTTTTAGATTGTCTTTAAAATGTAGATTCTAATTTAGCTTTCAAAATTGTTTGAAGCACACTTTACTCATGTACTTAATAGGGAAGTTAGGAGAAAGGTTGAATTTTTCAAAAGATTATTTAATTTAATATATGTGAGGTTTCACTATTATAAATTATATTATATTATATAAGCATATTAAATAATTTTTCTTATAAATATAAATGTAAAACCTACACCACTTTCCATCCAAACTATACTTTTGTTTATAAATTTTATATCTTGAATTCTAATGTACCATACTGTCAGAAACTAAATATACTTCGACACAAAAATCTGGTTTGAAAAGCAGAGAACAAAACCCAGAGGTAAGAGAAAGTTGTGTGCTGTGCGACCAGAAACACCAATTTTTTATTAATTTTTTAAATTCTATGCCTTTTCCTAGGTTTAGCTTTTTGGTTGTTTCTCCATTTGAGTAAATGATTAAATTGATACAATTAATGAAAATACATCCGTCTATTTTTCTAAATGTTCCATCAAAGATCTCCCTTGATGTCAAATTATATAATTTTACGCCAGCATGGATTAATTTGAAATGCTTCAAAGGAATCTGTGTATACTATGTTCTTTATTTATTGTAAATAGAATTTTTTATGGAAAATATTTGAATTAGATGCCTGAATAGTTTCAATAAAAAATTCAAAGATATATCAAATAAAAAATTCCCTTTTGAAGAATTCGGTAAATGTATGAATCATCCTGTTTACTTTCTCTTGATGAATTGCACCCGTTAAAAGTTAAACACGAATCCTTTTTTTTATTTAAAAAAAAAAAAGAAAAATTGAGAAATAATTTATTGAATTTTCTATTTAAAATACAAAAAAAATCGAGTATTGATTTAAGGGTTTAAATAAGATTTAAAAATTTTTTATTGAACAAAACCAACAAACATTAATTTCAAAAACTTCAAAGAAGAGTTTTTATTTAAATAGTGGCACTTCCTTTGGCTGCAGACTTCTTTTTAAATGCCTTTATTTAACTTACTTTTCAAAGTCACCAATTTTTAGTCTTTTTTTTTAAGACACTTCCCGATAACCTATATTATTTTTAAATTTGATATTTACGGGTCATTTTTTATGACAATTAATAATTTTTAATTGAGCCAAAATAGGCCAAACTAATGTGGAGCTTTATTTGAAGCCTCACGCGAATTAGTCAATTTTCAAAAAACTTCCCGACAAGCTAGAAATTTGAAATTTGATATTTATGGGTCAATAACTTTTTTGAATACTGTATCTATAATAAAAAACTTAAAAAAAAAAATTATTTTATTTAAATTGAACTAAAAAAAGAAAAATAATTTAATTGTTCTTGTTAAAATTGTTGAATATTTATTAATTAAAATAAAAGCGTGGGGCGCTTTGAAAGGATTCCGAGGCTCTAAGAATAGACAATTTCTTAATAAAAGCATTTTTTTTTTTTTAAGTTTTTTTTATTCTATTTTTCAATTGAAATGTATAGAGTTAATAAATCTGTTGAAATTGTTAGATAGCTAATTTAAAAAGATTTAATTAAATTGTAAAAATACAATAATTCTTTTTCTATATTTAAATCTTTTCGAAGGAGGCGTGGAGATATAAAATTTATGGTTGACTGATAAATTCGATAAAGAAATCAAAATGGAAATCGACCAGTGACTTTAAGAATACCTCTTGGGGTAAAAAAAAAAATGAGAGAATAAAAAAAAAATTCCTTATTGATTAAGAAGTATTTGTTTTTTTATAATGAATTCGAAACGATCACGCAATTCGCTAATTGGAGCCGTTAACGAGAGGAAGAAATTCAATGACAGCCAAAATGAAAGGGTGGGAGGGTGAAAATTATGTGGGGATTAATTAAAAGAGTTCAAATGGATGGCACTCGTTATTACAATTCATTTTAGGTGTACGTACTAATTTCATTAAGTTATATTTGTTGATTTTTAAATCAATCAAATGAGGCATTTTCAAGGGGATTTCAATTCATTTTTAATTTAATAACTAATTTGATTAATGTCCATAAAAAATAACAAGATGAAATTTAATTTTATAATTGAATAATGCAATACCAAAATTAATCAAATATTTTTAATAAAAGCTTCGAAGAATTTTCAAAATAAAATATTTGAGTAACATTATCCATCAATTTTTGTGAGATAGCTTAACATGAAGTGGTCTATTTAATTTATCGTTGACACTTTTCTCCAAGCCGAAATTAAAATAAAATGAATGCAATACTATCTCTATATATATTAAATAAATGTGACCATCCACATGAAAAGGTTCCAAATCTTCACCGCGGTCAGATTGAGTTTTTATGCTCTCTGTACAGAACACATCCTGCTGAGCAAGCCGGTATTTTTAGAATTTTTTTTTTATCATTTTTTGTTTCTAAGATATAAATAAAATTTTGGTTATGAAAAATCTATTTTTGAGGAAAATCAGTTTAAAGTTTGTCTTGTATTTCAATTTTTTCTATAGGCATATATGTTAATATATAGAGAAAGAAAGTATTGGATTCATGTCAAAAATTGGCAAATATTCGATTCGGGATTTTGATGAAAATACACGTTTTGAGGTCCCCTGAATCCAAAAAAGTGGTTTCTGCGACATGGTCTGTCTGTCTGTGTTCACTTTTAAGCACGAAGGAATTGAGCTATGGGGTTGCAATTTTATATTTAAGTTAAACGCCCTCCTGGGGCGTGAAAATAGGCTTTTAATCAAAATCGACCAAAAATTACTACTACTTTACTGGTGTAGTTTTTCAGTTTTTTTTTTTTTTTTTTTTTCGATTTTTTTCAACATTCGCTTTAACGATTTTGATTAAAATTCAAAAAAATCAATTATTTTTTAGATACTCTTTAAAATGTATATTCTCAATTTTCCATTGAAATCCTATGAAGACCACTTTAGTCTTGTACTTCATAGGAAAGATAGAATTAATTGCCATGGTAACAAAATATAAATATTCTCTCATGTTTATAATTGTATTTCTTGAATTCTAATATATCAGCGGAAACTAAATATAGGCCTATATCGACACTAAAAAATCTGATGTTACAAGCACAGAACACAACTTTCGATTACCGAAGGTAAGAGAAAGTTGACTGTGCGACCAGTCACACTAGATTTCTATATATAAAATACATCGATTCTGATGAATCGAATATTTCATCCTATATATGATGAAGAACTAGGGAATCGGAATCAGTGATGGAATTGTCACAGAGATAACATTCTGAGGAAAGCCTTTGAATGATCGAAACGTTATAATTGTTACAAATAGATCAAGTACATCCGAAACATAGTCTTTTATTAAAATGTAGATCATTTTAAACCAGTGGATGTAGTGTAAGTAAATATTTTGCGTTCTTCTCACCAACAACACTCATGTTGATCATTTTTTTATATTAAGTACATAATTTGCATTGACAAATAAATGTGTTTTGGAAAATATTTTGAATACAAATATTTGTTTATTATGCTTAAACGTCGAATTAAAATAGAATAAATAAACACGATAGCGGAAGAGACAAACCATTAATTCCACTTAATAAATAAAATCTAAACAAGTGGACTTGAAAGAACGAAATTAATCAAATATCTTGATTGAATGAAAATTTATTATTCAATGAACAAGCAAAAAAAAAAATTATTGAGCCAGAAACATCTCTACTAAAATGAAAAAAAAAATTTCTTTTCCCTCTCTCTTCGTTTAATCATTTTCACCTTTCGTTGATTCGATTGGCGAAATTGTTCATTTCGATTTCGGATTCACGAATGAATTGGTTCAAAATGGCTTTACTGAGGGATTTGATATTCGCAAACGATGACAATCGATAAATGGACAGAGGGACGTACGAAGAACCCTTCTGACATTTGCCTAATTAAAAGTCAAGTTAATTAAAACCAAAGTGGACTGATTTATTGAGAAACCATATACAGTGAAATTTTTCAAATTTTTATTATTAAAAAATGAAAGAATTCTAAAAAAAAAAAGAAACAAAAGAGAAAGGGCGGATATTATTTATATTAATTTTAAAAATATATCAATGATTACTATTAATATATGGTTTCAGATGTTGTAAAAGAGAGTAAAAAGAAAGATGTAAAATAAGTGAACAAAATGAAGGAGACATTCCTGGTTGATTTAGTCAAACTCTTGCCTATCATCATACATATAAAGCGCTAGCGACTGACTTCCTTCAATTTGTGTGTATGTGCCTGTTCTCTCGCTGAATGGCGTGGAGCGGAAGAGGGAAATTTAAAATTTAAGTCAGAGAGGGAAATTTGAAACTTTAAAAGTTTGCGATTGCTCGCCAAAGTCAAGCAAGGGGGTCCAAAGGGCTTAGCCCACTGGCGAGTGGGCAAGTGGCTGGCCTTCAGCGGGTTTTACCCCTTGTATAATATATAAGTTTGTAGGGCAGGCGAAAAGTTGACTCGAAACCTGCCCTCCCGACCAAAGAAAATATAAGTATATAACGAATTGTGGCTGTTATATAAACTGACTAATGAGATGAAGAGGATGCAGCCAATAATAAATAAAAATTGTTTGTTAACACTAGATGCTTTTAATTTATTATTGGCTGCATCCTCTTCATCTCATTAGTCAAAGAAAATTTAAATTAGAATATTTTTCAAAGGAAGATTAACAGGAGCAGCCAAAATTAAAAAGCTGTCCCCATGTGTTGGCGTAAAAGTAAAATTAATAAATGAACAGTAGGGGTCAATATTAAGTTCCACCCATGCGTTTTCTACTTGTGATTATTGCATTGTTTTTATAAAAGAAAATGAAAATCTTAATTGGAAATTTTCTAGTTTTGAACCATGAAAGTTTTCATTAAAAAATATATAATTTTTTTTTTTTAAACAATGAAATAATCACATGTAGAAAACACATGGGCGGGACTTAATATTGTCCCTCACTGTACAGTATTTTCGCATGTATAAATAAAGAAATATTTTTTAAATATTTTAAACATACATGAATATATAATATTTTTACAGTTCTATTGCAATCTACCCTATGTATGAACTATAATAGTATTTTTTATTTGGTCTGGATAAAGTTTGTTAACAAAAGGAAAATCTAAAAAAAAAAAGTCAACATCAACAAGATCAACTTATAAAAGGATTTTACAAAATTTTTTTTCCCGGAAATCTTATTTAGAGAGATGATAAATTTTATCTCATGTTTACTAATGGATTTTTTTATTTATTTTTTTTTTATATATATATATATATTTTATTTAAAAGAGAAGATTAATTTGAAAACTTTTCGAAAAACTTTCAACTTTTTTTTTTTAACCTTTACGTCGATTAATTTCTATATTCTGTATATATAAAACATTTACCCATAATTTTTTTAAGATAAGTTAAAGAATCGTAAGCAAAAAAAAAAAAAATTAGCAGCTTGGAAATTTTAATTAAATTTTATTAATGAATGAAATGAGGGGACTAACTAGGCTTATAGGATAAGCTGGCGCTTGGTAAATCGAGGTAAAATTAGAGTCGAGTTCGAACCCAGCTTTATGCAAAAATCAACCAAGTCGTATATTTATAAGCTTATTCTAGGGACATAACGTCCTCCAGTTACAGGGATAAGAAATAGCAATAATTAATAATAATAAGTAATAATAATAAAATTATTTCAAAAAAATAAAAATAAATAAACAGCGAGATATGTATATGTATCAAAACCCCTTGGAACAATAATTTTAAAAATGGAAATATACTCAAGAGTCAAAAAATACAGGAAAATTGTTTCTAAATAAAACTGTAAAATTTAAATAAAAAAAGTTGGATTATATTATATTATAATAATGCTTATATTTTGTGATAATTTTCACTCTAGTCTCCAAATTTTTTTCGTGACAATGTAGTCCCCCGAGGCCCCGAAGCCCTAAATCCGTCACTGATAATATTAATTAATTATTAGGGATGACTTTCCCGGTCATTCAACCCTCTTGTTTCCGGGGGCTCCTTTATCCTTGATTATTATTCTTAATCCTTTTCATATTAAGCTCCCCTATTTTCGTGTTATTTTCTTTTGATTCCCATTTACACAATTTACTTGTTGCTGACTTTGATTATATACTTCCTCCTCCCTAAAGATCATTATAATAAATATTAAAATATAACATAAGTGTTCATTTGGTTAGGCCCATTTCCGACGGTGTTTACGAGAATGAAATTACCATCTGGCCAAATTCATTCACGCTTTTAAAACTTAAAGCTATAAGCAAAAGCTTTATGATCCTTGAAATCCTCTAAAATCTCTCGAAAATTTAGATAACCAATTGGCTGTTGGGATTCATCATTTTGAATTATAAATTTTGTAGTAAATTTCCAGAGAATTTCAACTTAATTACCAGAATTATTGACGTTCTTTGAAATTATAATATTATTTTGATTAGAGTTCTGAAGTTAAATTGAGTAGATATAAAATTAATATGTAAATGTAATTTTGTAGAAAAATTAAAGGCAATAAATAAAATAAACGATCATTTTTATCCATTTGAAAATGAATTTTTTACTTTCTCTTACCTCTATATATGTTAATATATAGAGAGAAAGTATTGGATTCATGTCAAAAATTCGATGTCGAGGTTTTGATGGATATACACGTTTTGAGGTCCCCTGAATCCAAAAAAGTTTTCGCGACATGGTCTGTCTGTGAACAAAATATCTCAAGAACGGAAATAAATACAGTATATGTCGACACAAAAAATCTGGTGTGCTGTGCGACCAGCACACCAGATTTTTTATATAAAAGTCAAAAAAATGATGTAATTAATTGATCCATGTGTTTCTCAAAAGCACGCTGAATAAATAAATAGTTATACTAGTAAAATGTTCCAAAATAGAAAAAAAAAAAAACCAGGAGTTTATTATGAGAAAATAAATGAATTTT
Organism: Euborellia annulipes; assembly: GCA_023213315.1. Lineage (NCBI taxonomy): Eukaryota > Metazoa > Arthropoda > Insecta > Dermaptera > Anisolabididae > Euborellia > Euborellia annulipes. The sequence continues at coordinate 5,017 of JAKCPI010028181.1, read as the reverse complement.
ATGAAAAATTAATCTCAAGATGACAACATTTGAGATTAATATTTCAACTTTATTCCCCAATCGAGCTGTCTTCTCTTATTAAATGGACTTGAATATAACTTCGTGGGAAAGTTTGGCTTGAGAGAGAGAGACGAGGAAAAAAAACACTTTGAACTGAATCATTCATTGTGTAAACTTTTATTTACAAAAAAATAATAAATTCTCCTATTATATCGCAGTATATTAACAAAATAATGGCGATAATAATTTTGCATAAGTATGGACTTTTCCCTTGCTTATCTTTTAATGTGAAATGAAGAATAAACAAACTAAGATAAATATTTACTAGCAGAAACATTTTTTTACTGTAAAATTCGCTTTTACTATTCTGATTTAAATAAAATGCATTAAATTACCACTTTAATAATTAGAGGGAAAAAAATTTTTTACACAACAAATAAATAATAAATTAGATTTGGAAAATAAATCAGAAGTGGCTTTCAAAGATATTCGTTTCGGTCTTAATTACAGAGCTTTTCTATATGTTTATTTTTAGAAAGGGCCACTAATTTCAGATTTTTTCTCTTTGTTTTTCGATATCTATTCATTTGAATAAAATATTAATAGTCAATGAATACGTCATTCGGATTTGACTAAACTGAATTTGTTGAGAAAGATTAAATTGTATCATCTGACAAAGTTCCTCAGGATAAATCTGTTCATATTTCTTTTTTTATCGTTATTCTATCTTAATTTGCCCAAGGGATATTATTTAGACCCCTTACACAAAAGGCAGTTTCTCTACCATTTTGTGCTATGGCCCAAGGACGAACAAGAATTTAAAGATAATTTGAATGACCTTTTCGAGATGTTACATTCAAATGCTGGAACATTGTGGACGAAACCAAAGTGAGTTTTAAGAAAATTTTGAAAATTCTCATAGTTAGAATGTGCCACGTATTCACAAATGAGATCAAATTTTGCAGATATTATTTTTTAATGCAATGGAAGGACCTACTACTTGACCACAGCACCGCATTCGGCTATTTGAATTCAAACAATATGAGAAAACACAAAAATAGCAGTCTGTTTGAATTCAAATAGCCGAATAGCTGTGGTCTAGTGGTTGGGCATACTGACTACAAGTCGGCAGATCCGTGGGCGATACCCTTTTCGGGCTCTGATTTACCAAAATATTAGAATGCAGAAATATTAATATACTGTAATAAAAGCAATGATGGCATTTTGTTATCATAAGTGAAATAAATTTTAACCTCAATTTCTTGTTTAAATTTAATACTAAAATCTAAGCATAATTTTACAATATTTAATGGAAATATTTAGACAAAATAAATTATAAAATTATTCTATGATAATAATGAAGCTTTTTTTAATTAAAAAAAAAAAAAAATTAATGTAAATTATATGAAAATAATTATGAGCGACGATGTGAAATATATAAAGCACCTTTCTCCCTCGCAAAGACATTTATATGTAAATAAAATACTAAAGTTGTATAATTTATATTGTTCAATGAGAACCTTAAAAGGGAGCCATTAGAGAGGAGGGGCGAGAGAGAGAGAGAGGGGAGCTAATTGGCGCCATTTGCAAAAGGGCTTCGAATGTAGCAAACTTCATTTTGGATGAGTGCCCGATCAGCAAAAACACCAAGTTTAACTTTTATAAAATATTCACTCGCACACATCCACACACACACTAATTTCTCTATATTAATGGCAATATTTGGAATCCATGGACAAGATTTATTATAATCTCCCTGCTCTGTTCATTTATAATAAATATTTATGTTTCTATAAAATGATTTATTTAAGTTTAATTTTTTATAATTTAATGCCTTGTTTTATAAATGATAATAATTTATATCTATTTAAATTAATAAAAAGCTTGAAAAAGTACATAGAAGATATTTATCAACTTGTTTTATTTTGTCAATTATTTATATAGGACTCCTCTTACTTTGGCTTAATTCACTATTTTGGGGTCAGCATATTAGAATTATATCCGACAAAGCTCTGACTAGTTAAAATAATTTAAAATAAATAAATTAACATCAACTCTCTAATCACCCCTCTAAGCTCTTTACGAAGGACTGAATCAGAACTCTAGTGTAGGCTTACTAGTTATACTTTTGACTGAAACAGATAGTATATAAAATACAATAAACTTTTAAATCGGAGGCCTATCGTAAAAGCAATAAGATTAAATAAGTAAAAGATGAATAGATAAATTAACTTCAATTTTAGACAATAATTTGAAATGAAAATTCATTCAAATTCTAAGATAATATTAGAAAAAATAGTAAAATAAATAATGATAAATAGTATAAATAACTAGTGTAATTAATTTAATTTTTTTCCCCCAGCAATTGTTTGAATAACTAACTTCACTGATGGTATAAAACCGCATTTATTTGGCTTATGGTGTTTTTAGACAAAGCCACAAAATATACAATATTTAGAAAAACCAACAGTCACAAACATAAAATATGTTCTGTAATCATTAATAATTATTAATGGTTAAAAACAAAATATAATACAGATTTTCTGACCGGTAAGCTTCTCTCTCGCGTTGGCTTATTACATTTTATTAATATAAATATTTTTTTTTTAATCCTAAAGAGATTTTATTCAAAAAATAAATGATAAATTTGATTAATTTTTTATTAATATAAAAAAAAATTCGTTGTGTTGCTGTCAGCTCGGAATTCGTAATTTATTTAATATCTCTTGTATGATAATAATCGAAAATCTCTCCTACTAGTACTTTTTGGCTGGTTTTATTTTAAAGTTTCGGGATACGTGCCAGGAGGGTAGCTAACTTAAATACCAAATTTCAATCTCCAGACTCGTTTCGTTCTTGAGATATTCTGTTCACAAACACACAGACAGATAGTACATTTTGCGAGACCCACTCACTCTTTTGGACTCAGAGGTCCTCAAAACGTGTATTTTCATCAAAATTTCGATATCGAATTTTTTATATGAATTCAATACTTTCTCATATAAACTGTAGGCCTATATACCGGTATATATAGGCTATTCTATTAATATGTAAGTAAGAGAAAATAAAAACGACAGAACGTTAATTATAAAAAAAATAATTACAAAAATAATGTTTTACAATTGGCATTATTGGGGAATTGATTTGAAAACAGTTTTATTAATTTTTCGTTTTATACATCAATATTGGTGAATACCGAATTGTAAACATCCAAAATAACAAAATACAAAATTTAGTTTGATATTATTTTTTAATTAAAGTTAATTGAATATTTTTTAAATTTCTATTTTATTAAATTTCAAAAAGAGGAAAGAATAATATTTGAGACATGTGTCCAAGAAGGGTTTTTTTCTACAGGATGGGGGTAATTTTTTTTGTAAATATTTATTTTAGAAAGATGCTTTCTTTCAATGAATTTTTTTTTTTCTTTTGAATAAATAAAAGACGAATTAAGTTAACTTCTTGAATAAATATTATTCACATATTCTATTTGAAATGAGAATATTTGGAATGGCCAAACAAGAATGAGATGGAGTTATAAAAATTTGATCTATGTTTTAAAAGAGAAGGGTTGAAAATGTTCGATTAGCATTAAAGTCTATTCTTATTATAATAAATAACTTATTTAATTATTACTTGTTGGAAGATAGGCAAATAATCAATGGATTTTTTTATTCTCAAGAGTGAATAATAATTCATAAAAGTCCAATAAATTAAGTAAATTTCTCTCTATTCCCAAAATTAATTTGCGACAAAAAAAAATTCAAAGATTCAAAAGTTAAACGTATCACATTTTAAAATGGGACTAATACGGAACCAATTAAATACAATTGTATTTGAAATAAACGTAAAATTACTATGTCGTAAGCACAGTGGAAAAGTTCTTGTTTTTTGTACTAAAGATTTGGGGTCTGCATCCCATCATGCGACAATTTCAAATGAATTGAATACCAATCAATTGTAAGAAATAAGAACGGGATCTAAAAGACACCTTAAATAAAAAATTAAGTTTATATCTATGAAGAAATAAAATTAACTAAAAATCTCTCTAGACACCAGAGGTAAAAAAATTTTTAAAAAAGACGATTCTCAATCTAGTGAAAAATTCAGATAGAAGTGTAAATCAATTTATTTAGATCTAATCCTTTTATAGAGAAAATTTATTAAGAAAAATAGAGTGTCACTCCCTTTCTTTAAAGAAATTGAAGACGATTAAATAAAAAATAAATTTGGAAGCTCTCTTTAAAAGACTAATATTAGCCAGGATTTATGATAAAGTTTGTGTGTAAAAATCTCGATAACCTTGATAACAAGATATATAATAACAAGGAGTTCAAAATTGTTGGATCTGAAGGAAACTTTCTAAACAACAAAACAACTAACTACTCATGTTCAAATTTTGCTAGAAACTTTAAAAGAAAAATATAGAAGTGTCCGAAACAGAAATAAATTCATAGAGAGACTTAGTTTTTCCCACATGTAAAGTAAGGCCAACGACAAAGATCAAGAAAATATTAGCGATAACTCAACACATCGTGACCAATTTTCTTAAAGTGTTATTGAAAATTTCTAATTTTAATTTATTTAAAATTGTTTTCTGAGGTTATTTAGACCCCGACTGCATTTTTCTAAATTAATTGGTATCCAATGTAATTTAGAGAAATTTTCATACAATGGGACCTAGTACAGTCGGCGCCACAAGGGCCTGATGTGCTTGAGAGTGCAGCCTTGAACTTAGTCAATCAAACTAATATTTTTAAAATAAATAAATCATCTTTTTTTAATGCATCTGAAGGAGAAAAGCTACTTTTAAGATATCAGGAATGAAAGAAGAAAACGCAGCCAAAATTTTTTCTTTAAAAGTACCTATATTTTAACAGCTGACGTTTCGGCTTTGGTCAAAGCCATCTTCGGAGCTATAAACAACGAAACATTTTCTTTTACAAATATAGTTTAACAATCATTTTTTAAAAGTTTTACAGAATGAAAATCATACCTGTTATTGGTCATTATGTAT